>OY747131.1:60588744-60861469 GCA_963556465.1 Berberis vulgaris
CCACTCACTAGTAGAGGGTTAGCAATGCCTAAACTTATCCACGGTATGGGAAGCATATCTATTGAATTTCATTCGTGTGAACTGTTTCAAGAACCACATCACCCAAATCCACTCAATCACAAATAATGGTACCTATAGATTATATGCTTTGTGCGCGCGTGAATGACTTGATTCTTAGCCATGTAAATGGCACTTTGACCACCATAATGCAACAACACAGAGTCTTGTTTCTGGCCCAACTCTATTACCAGACCTTTCAACAAACTATATTTCCCATTTTCTCTACCGTAGAACCCATCCAACCTTCCCTTTCCATATAAATAATAGCTACACCTAGGGCCTATTCCGTGCTAGATAAATGAATTTCCTCCATCGCTTGAGCATCATCCACCTCGACTGTGGATTCAAATTTAAATGACCTGATGTAAAGATAGGAAGTTCAACATCACCCACTCGTTGTGAAGCCTCACCACTGTAACCTCTTGTGACTTGTTCACTAACACAACATCCCTACAATGATTTTCTTCTTGTTAACCAGAACTCATAGCTTGAGCACCGTTATTCCCTTCTTGAAACCCAAGAAAATGTATTGGACTATGACTCCAGGAACATCTGCAAATGAGGGCTATGTTGTCAGGGGGTGCCAAGGCACTAAAGGAGTTATTTTTTGGAAAATGTGCCCTGCCTTAGGCCAACCTCGCTTTAAAACGCTTTTTAGCACCACGATGCTCTGCCTTAGGTGAGGCGCTAGGTGTTGGGGCACTAATAGTACCTTTTTTCTTAATAAAAATAAATACTTAAGTTAGTTTGAATATTAATTAGTTTATTTAATAACTAACTAAGTCACTAACGAAAGGGATTTAGCCATTTGGGGATGATGAAATTCGCTTGGGAAATATATTTTTTTTATCCAACAGGATCTTGTTGAAAGAGCCGCCCTGAGGCACTCCCTAGGCATCGCCAAGGTGCTATGAAACATCCTTAGCAAACTGCAGTGCTTCGTATCCCTGAGAACATAGAATGAGGGACAAAAAAAAAATTGTCGAGCCCCGGCCCCAAGAGAATCCCTTTACCAAAGACAAAAACTTCAACGGCTTCAGAGAGTTTCATTCACCTTCTTCTCCATTGTGGTTGGGTCAATATGGTGTGGATTCATTTTTTAAGGTTGTTCGGTGTGAGTTGGGTAATGCTTGGTTTTATAGAAATGTTGCTAAAAAGTTGGAAGACCGAATCATCTTTCTCCAAAAGGGAAGAAAATATGGAATTTAATTCCTTTTGCAGCATCTTGGACAGCCAACGAAGCACTCTTCCCTTCCATATTTCGTCAGAATTTTTTCTGGCTAGAGGTGCCCCTTACAGTGATTTTTTTCCACTTGAACTATTGGTAATGGTAAGATCTTAACCATTGCCAAACTGATAAAAAGAGGATTAATTATCCCAAACAGATGCAGCCTCTGTGAAGCTGATGAGGAGTTGATTGATCATATTTTCTTTAATTGCCATTTCTGTAAAGAGGTTGGGCAGAAGATTGCTAGAGAAGCCTCAAGTCCAGTTCCAACAGCAGGCTGCTTTCTCCAAATGGCCTCTAATTGGAGCAAAATTGGTTGCTCTACAAAAGAGGCTTGGCTCTAGAAGAGGGATTTGTTAGCAGATATTTGGGCTATTTGGAAAAACAGCTAAAATTTTAAGGGGTTGAAGAAAGACTGCCAATGCCAATCAATCTGTAATGAAATCAAGGCTCCGACTCGACTCTAGAGTAATATTTGGGAGGGGGGAGGGGGTAATCTCTGATATGGAGTTCCATGTTTCCCTATAACTGTTTGCTTTATATCCTCTTTCTGCCTTGTAATTTTCTGAGTCACATGGTCCCTTATTAATATATTTGCTCTGTTTGATTGACAGAATAAAATGAATAATAAAAAATGTATTTTAATAAATAGTAGTTAATTGCTATAGGAAAATATCATAATTTATTATTTAAAAAAGGAGGGGAACAAACAGTGAACAATATAACATGCCAAGGAAACAACGAGATGTTAATTTGGTGAAAGGGAAATTATTGGAATATAGCTCCTTTCAAAATCAAACCAGTCGAGCCCCACTCATAAAATAGCAATAACATTTACTATCATATAAATCCTGTGACCCGCTCTCATAATATAGCAACAACATTTACTATTATATAAATCCCAACTAGCAACCCACGGGCTGAGCTGGAGACGGTATCACAAGGCCGAACCTTGCCAAAGGCATTTGATGGTTCTAGGATATAATAAAATCCCTGCTTTCCCTTCAAAAAAACAAAAAAGAAGTCCATCTAGCCACTTTCCCATTTGATGTATGTTTCATTCAAAATAAATAGTTTAAAGTAATATAACTATCTAAGCGTAAATAACTTGTGACTTTATGTTAAGTGGTATCATTTATGCATTATGGTTTATGGATTTTTAAAATTTTATAATTATATCTTATTTTTCATCCTATGTTGATATTTTTTTATAAGAGGAATGGAACGAACCACAAACATGAAAAGTCTGAATTTTAACATTTCAGAGGGAGAAATGTGATCAACCACATACATCAAAATCAAAAAACCTTTGTGTGGGTTGCCTTGACAGAATGACAGTGCAGCAGACCCAGCCCAAGACACTGGTAGCCCTCCTTAGCGCCTCATTCTGCCCCATGCCCTAAACAAAATAAGTCCAAACTGAACGCCAACCGAACCATCAATCTTGACACCGCTATTGTATTGCTTTTGTCTCAATGAAACTTACACTTGAATTGTCCCCAGTTAAAGCATCAACTGAACCATCAACCCTGATACCAACCCCTTGTGATCTTCATTGGAAGAAGATGTGAGATTATCAAAGAAATGCTCTAATAATTAAGATTTATTTCCAATTATTGATGCATGAGCGCAAGGGTCCATTACTTATAACACCGATACTGTCCCAACTTAACCACACAAATGTACTTGGACGTAAGTGTTGGGTTAAAGCTTAAAAGGACATCTGTAGTCTCCATTAGCAACTCTTTCATACAAGATGTGGAACTATGAACACTTCCACAATCTCTATGTTGGATTGCATCTTCACACTTTTCTCTCCCCGTTGCAAAACATATCAAAGTAGACATTTGCATCAAGCAATTTGTGCAACCGTGTTACTGACAGTTGGTGTAAGGGTTTGGTTATCCCTAATTCCCTGGCATTATAGCGAGTGGACCACCCACTTCTATCCTCATTGACCATCTTTTTATACAAGATGCAGAACTATAAAGCCAACAACACCACACTCCTTGAATTGATTATAACAATATGGTGTTCATGATAAATACACTTGCAAATGAAAAGATATTTATATGTCAATGGCATGATAGCTCAATGGTTAGAGCTTGGCGGATGGTACCACTAGGTCATGGATTCAAACCCAGTCGGCGGCATGTTTATCAGTTTATGGTGTATTGACCAGTTCTGGTCTTTGATAGGTTATGGGATCCTGAAAACCCAGCTCGCCTTCCAATATATATATATATATTCTTTGGGTGTGCGAATTGAACTCCAACTTACCATCATCTTGAGCAACCAATTACTACCCGTGTCTAGTCTTCCTCAACTACAACAATGTCTCCCCTCTTAGAGTTAGAGCTTTCAAGAAAGAATGTGGATCTGGTCCGAGAGTAATCCTTTGCTACTCAACAACATCGACATGTGAGGATTTCACCTTAGCATCGTTGTTCTACTGCTTAGAAGGTTTGTCACTAGAATTTTAATGCTCTTTAGAAAAACTTGTCCTGGCTTCAACAGGTGCAGAAAGCTAACTTTAGCATCAAAGACCATCCAACATCCCTCGTCAAAGTTGAAAACACAATTGTATAAATCTCACATCCAATGAGGACCATTGTTTTACGAATTTTGCAATGGTTCTCTTGGGGTTCCATGATCAACCATCATTGTCCATCTTGATGAACTTTAGTTGCTTCAACTGAGGCCATCCCCTAACCATCTTATTTTAGCATGTATATAATAAAAAATTCAATGTACCAGTATCGAATATGAATATGATACGATCAAAGGTGATATCCAATATGGCCAAACACGTTTTTTTTTTCTAAGTTGCAGGACTAGGATGGGATATGAACATTTTTTATGGGATGTGCATGTTTATGATGCATACATTTACGGGTTATGGTTCTTTTTGGTGTCTATATGAAATGATGATAGTATGACTTTGGTGTTTAAGATATTGTAATGTATGTTTATGAATTTATGTATGATTCATTGATTAATGATTGTATTACTAAATTTTCAATTATAAAAATATATTTATTATTTTAATATTGTCCTAGCTTCTGAAAATTTTCCCGTATCACCATATTGCCTTGTCGATTCCATGCCCATACAAGTATCAATATTATGCAACCTAATTCACTTTTTGGTCGTGCAATTAAAACGGAATAACTCTGAAATAGCTTCGTTATAACGTCTAACGGAGTTGAGGAGTATACTTGTTTAACGGAGTTGAGAAGTATAATTGTTAGATTTAATGGCAAGTTATAATGGCAGCCGGTATAACGCTAATATAGCAGCCGTTATGCACTTAACGTCTTACGTTGTAACGCCGTTATAACTTTTGTTACTTATAAAAAAAACTGATTGTTTTATTTTTATTTTTTAAAGAAGAGAAGTTGTATTTTCAAATCTCTAACGACGAGGATTCTGTATTTGCAAATCTTTGAAGAAGATGATTTGTATTTCCAAATTTCCGAATTTCCAAATTTGTATTTCCAAATCTCTGAAGAAGAGGATCTGCAATCTCTCTAAGCTTCCCTTCTTTAAATGTTGTTTGTTTAACTAAAAAAATATGAGCAATGAGTAATGACATGGTTTAATGCTATATTGCTATAAGTTTTAACAATATCTAAAAAAAAGGTATAAAAAACATATAACATGTCTGATGTAATATTTAATGGGGGTATACAAAATACATTTAAAAATTTATTTTGTTATATACCTTATATCCCGTTATAACCTACAACGATCCTAGACCGTTATGGGTCCTTTATCCCTTTTAACTGCATAGCTTTTTAGTTTTACCATAAATCTCTAACTCAAGAATTTTCCTTTAATTCCACCAATCCAAAAACATCGGATCTAAGTCCCAAACCCCTTCTTAGGTTTCATTCTTGATACTCAAATCCTATCATTTGTTCAACAGATACTTCTCAATATAATTCCTGTTAATTACTTAATTCAATATGGTCTGTCAAGGGGTTCAAGGTTAATTTTGTAAAGGAAGTTGATCTTTTCACGCTTCCACTATATCACAATCTATATGGACTTCAATGACGGCATGAAAATTATGTTTTGGAGGAGGAGGGGGGTTATGATGTGCATGAGACGGGAGATACAAGGAACTGTGGAAGAATGAAAGGTGTGGGTTGCTCATTTATGGACTGTTTTGTTATTATTTGAAGATCCTTACTTATAGGAATGCATTACCATCCTTATAATGCATCATGTTATAGTTGTACATTTCCCTTGTAGTGAGCTGGTTTCCTTTTGTGTGAGCAGCTGTTTTTGATGCCTCACTCTATTGAACTGCCCCAAGGCTAGTGATGTGAGATAAATAGAGAATCAAAATTCGACCTTAGTTCTTTCTCACATAGGAAACCAGTTTTTATGTTGTTATTCCCATTTCAATTTACCTATAAACAAGTGCATCATAGAAAAAATGCATCAATTTACCAAAGATTTAACTCACAGTTGAAACAAACTGCACAAATATGATATAAAACCACAAACTCCACCGCTACGAAGTCTAATAGGTTAACCAATCAGCAGATCTAAATAGACATTAATCCGATATTTATAGAATTGCATATTTTGAAAATGATAATTTTAACCCCAAAATATCAAATAATGCAAGTCAGTGTTTAATCAAAACTATGTATTCAGTGAACAAAGAAGTGTCAAACATAGCCACCGCTTTCGAACCAACATGCTTAAACGTAATTTAACTTAACAAACTAATAAAATCAAATCATAGAGTTGAAGAAACATAGAGTGATTGAGAAGTTAACCTTAGTTTGGTTGATAGAGGGATCAAGCAGCCGAGGCAAAAAAGGAGGAGAGCATATGAAAGTAGAAGTAGACTTGGTGTTTGGTAGTTGTTGCTTACTTTCTTTTGTTTAGTATCGTTAGAGAGAGAGAGAGAGAGGTTATTTTTGTCGAATGAGCAGCAACCGTTGGATTGTGTCGAATGCTGGTGTCACATGAACCAAAAAAGCATGCGAAATGGGAGCTGCTATTTTCAACCACAGAGCCTCTTCCTCACCCACAACAAATTTTAAGTGCATCATAGTTTTATTTACGAGTAAGTCTAGTCAGCCTTGTTTGATAGCCTTTTTTATGTTTTTTTTTTTTTTAAACACTTTTTACTCCTTTTTAAAACACAAACATTATCTATAGAACTGGTAGAAGTGTAAAAAAAACCCAAGAAAATGCTAGTAAACAAGGTTGGCTAGAATTGTTGTTTATGTACACATCAAAAATTTGTGAGAGCTATTTTGAAGATATTATAATATCTAATCCAGCTACATAGTAATTTCTTGTTAGTGTCCTTATTTACCTCTCACATATCACTACAAGAAAAATTGTGATCAATAGCGTTTAAAAACCGCTATGGTATCCTACCATAGCGGTTTAGTAACCGCTATGACAGCCGGCGCTATAATAGACCCAGGGGATATTATAGCGGTTTTAAAACGCTATGGTAAGTTTGGCTTTTATAGCGTTTCAAAACCGCTATGGTAGCCTCTTCCAGTAGACTCTAAAATCGCTATGGTAGACTTTACCATAGCGTTTTAAGTATACATAGCAAATTTTTTTTTTTTTTTTTTTTATTTTTTTTTTTTACTATCAAATGACTTTTTATTACATCTTATCATGTATGCATTAGCCTGAGCACTCGAAATTCATTGTGACAAAGACAAGAAACACCATGTTGGTGATCAAGCAAAAGAAAATAAAATGTATTATTTTCACTTCCTTTTGCTAAAAGAAATGTTGAATGATCTAAACATTTTTGTGATGATGAATGTACATAATGTTTCAAGGGAAAAAAGGGAACGAAAGCAACGACATAATTTTTGTGATGATGAATGTACATAATGTACAAACTCTTATTAATCTACACCTGCAACAACAACAACGATAGCAGAAACAGCAACATCAACAGCAAGAGCAACAGGGGCTATCGACAGCAACAACAGCAACGATAGCAACGACAGCAACAGCAGCAGCAGCAGATAGCAGCAGCAGCAGCAGCAGATAGCAGCAGCAGCAGCAGCCATACTAGAGTTTCTCCTAGTACACACCCCTTCCTTTTCTTCTTCATGTTATGAAATTGCTAACCAGAACCAGTACTTGAACTATCTTAATACGAAAGATAAGAAAAATAAGCTGAGTAAAATATTTCAGATTTGAAAAATATGAAACCATTAATCAGGACAAACAGTAATCAGTATACCTTTAATACGGAAAGGTACGAATCTGAAAGACCAGTATACTTCCCAACCATAGCAATTATGACCTGAAAATTACATAGAAAACAGTATTAAGTGTCCGGCAAAATTGAATAAAAACTTATAATACATGTTTTGAAACCTGCAGGATCATGCAGCATGTCACATAGTTCAGCCCTGGCAGTCCAATCCTCCAAAGCAGGCTCCTTAGCCACGCTGCATGTGATAAAAACCAGGTCAACAACACTGACAAAAAAAGTTCAAAAGAACCCATCTTGACATCAGCAATAGAACCCCACTCTGAGCCAAAACATTAATATATTGGGACCAAGTTTGTTGGACAAACCCTACGAAATTCAGCCCTTTCAAGATTGCTTCATGTGCCTTTTGATCCTATTTGAATAGAAAATTTCGCACAGTTGCAATAAGTTTTTAATAATAATAATAATAACAATATATCCACAAAAAGCTGCAGCTAATTAAAATTAAACATGACTGCAAATAAACTTACTCGTAGCAGCAAAGGAATACGCCAAATGTTTGAAACGTCATAGAGTGTTACAATGTTTGCTGCCTAGGAGAAAATAATTTGACATTATCAGCAACTCTGATGCCATGAATCACAGGCACTGAATCCAAAACTAATTTAACAAAAAATAAACAAATTTTTTATCATACTGGAACGTGGCAGAACTGAGAGAGCTTTTCCTTAACGTTTTCGTCAAGTGCCTGTCCAAGACATCAATTTTAGAGATTTATGTCCCTATGAAAATGCCTAGAAGGAGGGTTGAAGTAGGAGAAGCACACCTTTGTGCTGCGACAAGCTAAGATATTGGGTGTCAATCCCAGTCCTCTCAATCCACGAACACTATGTTGGGTTGGCTTTGTTTTCTGTAAGTGTAAAACACCATTAGTTACCCATTGAAAGGCAAAAAAGGTTAAAATGAGCTGATTTTTTGTAAAGATAATCTCCACCTTAAAAAATCGTAATTCTATTCAATGTGGGAATGTGTATCAAAAAGTGTGACAAACTAACATGCCCTATTTAAAAAAGTTCATGACAGGCAAGTTTGAATATTAAGTTCATCTTTATCATCAGTAGTTTATGTATACATCACAATAAACAAATCTTTATGCGTAGTCTATGCATGGATGGCAACAAAGAAATGTCTGTAGAATGCATAAAAAAAACTTTGATGCCTGCCTCCAGAAAAGAAACGCCATAGTGGTAAATAATAATATGGCAGAACTATCAAAAGTTTCAAGATAACATCCAAAAGTACCCATATTACAGCTTTCAGGTACAACAATGAGAAGACGGAACTTACAGGAGCTTTTGGAGGTGGAGGCTCGCCATCCTTCTTTACTGGTAGGAGAGATTTTTCTGCTTCAGTTCTGTTTTCAGGAGCCTGGGTCTCACTTTGTGATGTGGGTTTCACACCATTTGCATCGTCCTAGAACATGGGAACAAAAGGAGGTAAAGTCAGGCTAGTGATCTTTGTATCAACTCCATTGCTCTGTATTGTCAGGGAGAACTCAGTCATACAAACCTTGGTTATCACTCAATATTATACCTTGGTTATCATGCAAATAAGTGATAATTCAGGTTTATCTTGTCAAAGCACCTGTGACGTGCAAACCGTATCTGTAGCTGAAAATATGGCCCCTGTAGCTGCATATGTATATGCTCAATCATTAATATGTATACTGGTAAACTTATTTGATTTTGATAATCAAATACAACTGGATTAGTAGTCACCTAGAAAATCCTGTGTTGTCAAGGATGGTATCCCAAGCTTCGGGAAGCAAAAAAAACATGTAGATGATACAAGCGTATTAAACATCATGCATGTCTAATAAGATTGGCCATAAGAAGAAAAAAATCAAACAGAACAAAGAAAACACAACACCACCACTACCTAACTACAAAAAGGCAACAACTAGAAAATATCAAAATCATGTGCAAGCAACAACAACATTGTGCATATAGGGGGTAGGGAACAATGAGTGCACCATGCTTAGTCATTTCCTTTCGGGTCCATTACAAATCAGCCAAGTCAACATGTCATTTTCAGGAGTCCCAGCTGCCATACATCTCTACGCCCCAGTTGCGCAAAAAAAAACAAAGTTTATAAAGCTTTGTTTCTGAGACAGTGCCAAATACACTGTGCATAAAAAACAGCTGCAGTGCAGTCCAGAATATGAACCTTGCTGAGGAAAACAACACCAGCAGAGCAACACACACTGCTGAAAACAGCACCAGCAGAGCAGCCCTACAAACTGACTGGAGACTTCCCTTATTGAGTGCAATGTGTTCGAGTCTCTCGTATACACATTTTTCCTCCCTTCCCATGCGCTCTTTGTCTCGCTTAACCTCGACAGTGTACTTAACATCCTGCCATAACTCTCCAGCAAGAGTGGGATCACCATTATTAGCGGGACTTGCTTCGCCTGTTGGGACACCTCTTGAAGATGATGCAATATGAATTTGTTGATCAATTATAAATGATGAGCAGCAAAGTGCTCAAGGTAGCCTACATTTACAAGTGAAGTTGATCAACTTTTAACTATAGGTGTCACAAGGAAGAATGAGCAATATGAATTTGTTTGACATTTAATTTACAGATCTTGGGAAAGAATTCTCTAAATGATATATTGAAGTGAAGAATAAGAATAGGTGCCTCAATCTTAGGACAAGGTTTTTGACCTCCCTCTATAAGGACATAAACCATTCCCTATTCAATAGGGTCAAATTTACATACACGATTTAACAAAACACGATCATATCTCACACAGTAATTTCATGTTCAATAAATTTCTTATCTTCAAGTGTTAAAGCACAAAATATCAGAATAGATAAATAAACAAAAGCATCTACTTGAATGCAACCGTTAAATGCACTCGATGATCATTACAATAAACTGAAAATTCATTACTGTGAAAAAAAGTACTGACAAATATATTCCTTATAGTTGTGTTGATCATGTTCGTAATCTTATCAATCAACGACCATATAGTTTACTGAATTTTAACAACTATGCGAGTAAAACTATGGATAGATGTGTACTTCCGAGGATTAGAATGCATAACATGACGCCTAATTAGAGGCACAAGTTCTAAAACCAGTTAGCATCAAACAAGTTCTTATTCTAACTCTGAATAGTAGTATCATGTATATGAACCTGCCAACAATCAAATCTTTGCAACCTAATTGTTCATCCATAGAATCCGGTCTTCCTCCTTGCATCGAATCCAGTCTTAGCTGAAACATTCAAAATAATAAGATCAGTTTACATGACAGGTAAACCCGAATCAATTAAAAATACTCAAATCCTAAACAATAAACCCGTACCTCTTATTTGATAATCTGAATGAAACTCATCCGCTTTGAACAAGAAAACATAGACAAGCACCAGTAAACATGAAGGAAACCAAAAGAAATGTGAAGATATTTTAATAGAATAAGAGATTTAAATGAATGAATGAATAGGTCATGTTCTTACTTTTCCTTGAAGAATCTATCTTTCTTTACAACAAGCTTGGCTTCAAGGAGAGAATCAGAAGAGATTGAGAGAAGAAAAAGCTCTTGTTTGTTAATGGATGGAAAAGTTCTTCTTGAGCTTGGGAGCTTTAGAGCTTTAACTGATGTTTCACTTTCTGTGTCCGTTGTGCTAATAAGGCTGTTGTTGTTGTTGTTGATGGAAAGTAATGGAGATGTTCGTTTGTTTGATGAAGAAAAGATGATGGAGTCAGAAAATTTTTGTTCTCTGATGTGTATGTTGGGGGTTTTGGTAGAAGAAGAGGAAGGTTTTGTGTGAGAGAGTTTCCTCGGAAAAGCAAAAAGGAATGGTCTTTCTACATTTATATTTATAAACAGAGTGAGATGAGAGGGGGGAGGGAGACAGGGGACAGTTGGTGTGCTTTTGAATTGTTTAGAGGTGAGTGATGAGATTGGATTAGCTTTGCTTAAGCTGGCATTGTTCCAATGAAAGTGCCTCCTGGACGAAGTAAGGCTGATACATTAGCTAAGGCTCGGCGTGCACGTGCCTCTGTAGACCATGAGTAATCCACGGCAAACTGCAAAACATCATATGCCGATTGACATATTAAAGCTATACAAGGTATCATCAACTTTGAATAAGTCTAATTCAAATGAAATAAAAGTATTCTTCACCAAACAACTCACATTAGTAAAGCATGAGGGGCTCCTATAGGAGATAAAATAAAAGAAACCCACTCAACTAGTGTCATAAGTGTAACTGAAAAATACACTTTTCATTAAAAGTAAAATGGAATACATGTCAAATATGGCTTTTGTTAATCAACATGAAGAATGTTTGTCTTGACTAATAATGTGAATAAATATGGAATACATGTCAAATATGGCTTTTGTTAATCAATATGAAGAATGTTTGCCTTGAGTAAGTATGCGGATAACAGGGTATCATGGCAGTTGTTGTGGGGATATCTTGGGATCATTAAATCTTTCCACTTATGAAATCCACAGAAACAAAGTATCAGGAACTAATTTCTTGAGCTTACCAGTATTTATCCATGTGTCAAGAGGCACTCTAATGGACCATCGTGTCAAATAACAAGTCATCCCAAGTGTATGGAGCTTTTCTAACCTGGTATCTCCAGAACCAACAGCTACTCCACAGTAGTAACTGCATAGAGTAAAGAGGATAAATCAGACGCTATTAACAGAACAAAGAAAACATCTTAACAATCAATCGATAGATTTTATGTTTTTTGTTGCTGATATGGGTATTCTGACCTTACTGAGAGTGTATGGCATAAGAACAAACTGGACACCTAGAAGTCCCCATATGGAGGGTTTTTCAGCTCCTTTAATCTGCAAATCAAGTTCTTTCTCAAGATCTTCTCCTGCCTTCCTGGTAGTGAGCAAATGAAGGTCTTTAAGTACATTTCAAATACATACAAAACGAGCCATGAACAGTGAAGGATACGAGTCTAAATGGAAAAAATAAAGCTAGGCACCACCATGAAAAATTATAATGAAACACATCTTTTCATTTTGATTACAATTCTGACAGTTTCTGCAACCCAGAACATTTAAACAGTCCAATGAGTGAGAGTTATGATAAAGACATACTTGTCTATCTGCTTGTGTCCCTTTTTCTTGCTAGCCACTCCACCATTGCGTTCAAGTTCCAGTGCCCGTAATCTATTCTTGTAAGCCGGTGTCTTCTTTACCATACTTATGGCCTGAAACAAGTGAAGAGTACTTCAAAATATTGAATTGAACTGAAATAAACACTTTCCGATGATTAAATATGGAAAACGGAAAGAAAATACATGAAAGAGCAAACAAAGAGCAATTTGTTACAAGCAACTTTCTCCAGAGAAAGTAGGATAAAATATGAATGCATGATTGTATTCAGCAATTTTCTTCTAGTGCAGTACTAATGCATTGATTCATTCCACTTTCAGAAGTAAATTGACATATGTCGGACTCATTTGCGGTCCTAAAAGCAATGTCTAGCGTTCAAGATATCACAGATTATATCAGGATCATGATACTTTTTGGCAATCTTATCGAAAAGTCATCAATATGCTAAGATAACGCAATTTGTTACTACTCATGTATTACTTACTTGTGATAGTATGCTTCTAACATTAGTATAAAACTGAAACTTTTCAAAGATATGTGAAAAAATTGATGATCTAAGCATGCAGTGTCCGATGAGAGTAGCTGTGAGCGTGAACATGAGTATTCGACACGATATGTGCCGATAGAGTGTCGTTATGTAGCTGTCATACCTATATTATTTGTTGGAGAGGTCAAGAAGATCAAAACATATTAGCATTAGTTTCTCCATCAGGGATTGTCTCTTAAGGGTTGTCTTTTTGGTTCTCTTGAATAATTGATTGGTTATGAGTTGTTGCATATTATCCCGAATTCCCAGGTCATGATTGTTGTATATTATCAGGGCCTAAAGAAGAATAAACTGCAAACCATTTTAAAAAAAATTTCTTGCATAAGGGCATTTTGTTTGGACAAATATAAAACTCAACCAAAAAGATATCACAGGTCACAAACATATTAATTTATTATTTACTACTGTAAGATCTACTCCAAAAAAGGATGGAGAAAAATATTCACTTTTTACCAAAGAACAATTCCCATCTTTCCGGGAATAACCAAATTTTCCAAGGAGGGCAAAACAGGTTTGTGGCATCAGCACACATATACATGATGAAATTAGATCTGAATTTATCTCTTATCCACAGAATTACTTATCTAGATCAGTTGAAAACTGCATAATGAAAGGAAATACTACTGAAATGTCTCAATTACAATAGATTTTATCTCGGTACCTGTGTATACCTTGTCCACTGATTAAGATATTGAAATGCTGAGAGAACTATAAGCAGACCCACTAGAACAGCACGAGTATCCTGGAAGAAAATAAATGTATAAGTTAGGGATACAACAACAAGATAAAGCTTTTCTACCTACTACCAGAATATCCAATTATGAGATGAACTTCGGAATGAAATTATTTTTTCGTTCGGAATTACAGAAGGGCCTAAGTCTCTTACCGTTTTGTGCCCATAATATGCATGACAGTAGCGGGCAGTATTGTAGAATACCTGAAAGACAGAATAAATAATATTATTGTTTAAAGCAACTGAAAAAATCTGTTTAATCCCACATAGAGCAGTCTGGAAGGTATAAACCTTTGAAAAAAAAAGTATTGTGAAGGATTCAGCAACACGAAAATGTTTTTGCATGCAACAGGAAAATTCTGAAAGCATTACACTTAAAGAATATGATCCTACTTTGTATAGAAAATGGGTATTCAACTGCTCATATTATGAGAGTATTGTCTATACACTACAAAAAAAAAAACCCTTTAATAGCGTTTCAAAACCGCTATGGTAGGATACCATAGCGTTTTAGTAACCGCTATGTCTGCCGCCGCTAGCGTTTTAAAAACGCTATAGAAAGTTAGCCTTTTATAGCGTTTTAAAAATGCTATGGTAGATCCTTTTATAGCGTTTTAAAAACGCTATAGAAAGTTAGCCTTTTATAGCGTTTTAAAAACGCTATGGTAGATCCTTAAAAACGCTATTAAAGTCCTTTTATAGCGTTTTAAAAACGCTATGGTAGAATCATACATAGAATTTTTTTTTTTTTTTTTTTTTTTTTTTTGTTATCAAATGACTTTTCATTACATCTTATAAGTTTGAGAAGCAGTTCAAGCAAAATTTATAAAAGAAGCCAAAGAGAGGAATATATGGAAGACTAGAAGATTTCAACAATTAATTGCTGGAACAGAAATTGTATTGACAATGCTGAAATTGGAATTACAAGATACAACTCGAAAGAGTGAATTACAATGTAATATGAACTGAATGATGTAGGCTGTTCGAGATGCCTTAATCTCTTTTATAGAGATATAGAATATGGTTGCTCTACTGACAATGGCATTTGGGTGTATGGAAGTGCACTCTTTTATCCGACTCTTCGCTTGTTTTCCATACGTCATGGTCCATAAGAGATGCTAAGAATCCTCATCCAGCTTTATTGCAGGTGAGTTGAGTAACTAGATGCTCTTAAATGGATGCAAAAACAGAATTTCGAGTGCAACTATATGCAGCTACTGCAACCTTCAGAAAACTTGTGGTGGACTCATAGGAAACTGCAGGTGTTGTGGTTTCAATTTCCTGACTGCTGATAATTGTTTTTGCATCTTAGAGCAGCGTGCAGAGCCAACGGAGTCACCAACAAACATCACATACTTCCCTCTCATTTTCACCAGAAAGTCAAGCCCGTTAAACCTATATATAGAGTGAATATGAGCTGTTAAACATTTCATCATGACATTTGTAAATACAAGGTAATGAATTGGATAAATAAATTACCTTGGAAGTTCTCTTTATCAGAACCAATTGTATAACTTGTGCTATTGAAATATGGTGATAAGTGAAATTGGCACATATACCTATTTTGACAGAGGTAGCTTCTAAAATGACTATAGGCAGAGAAAATTAGTTGTGAATTCTAGAAAACATACCCAGTCATGGCAAGCAACAAAAAAATGATCTGTTCCACTGGTTCGATTCCAGAAAGAGTACTTTGCAGCAATCGTGTTTGTGTAGTTCTTCAAATACAGTGCTAGATTTGTCCGGTTGTGTGAATTACGCACATACAAGGAATACTCCAACATTATTCTTGTACTGAAAGGCATGTAAAAAAGGTGAGCCTTTCTTGGGTCTTTTACAACAAACTTCTGATTTCCCTCCATTAGTTTCATGAACCACCCCTCAGAGGCATAGATTCCTTTGAGTTCTGCATTATGGAAAATGGGTTTTTCTCCTTCTTCATAAACGTAGACTTTGAGTATGCGTTCCATTAGCTCATAGCTCCTGTCAGTGTTATCATATGACAAGAATTAGAATGAAATCTTTTGCAATTTTACACTCTGATGCCGAAAAAAGAATTCACTGTATGATCACAGTTCACATTCTTTCCATTTCTTTTAAATGGGTAGCAAACAATGAAGCCTACCATTGCAGTGTAATTTGACTCTAGATTATGCACTTTAAAGCACATACCTTTTAAACATAGAAACATTTCGGAAGAGCGGAGCATATAGTTCTCTGTCATTCCTTATAACCGGAGCATTCAAGATCTGTAATTTTGCAGATAAAAGTTCCCAGTCGCGTACAGAAGGCCACTGTGGTTTCTATAACTCAACAGTAAAGAACTTGAATTAAGTGTGTGCCTTCAATTCCTTCAACAATAATACAAATAACTATCAAGAAATTTGTTTTCTTTACCAGAAGATGATAAGAGCCTCTCCTTCGGATCAGCAATCTGTTCATCTCAGATATCGACATTACTGATTTTGGTGGCATATTACATCTATACTTCTTGATTACAGGTCTACCCGGCACCAACAAACTACTTGACGTTGTTGAATTTGAATCATTCTGCAGTAGAACAGGTTCATCGTTTTTGGATTGTGTACCCTTTCCATCCATTGAAGATAAGACTACCTCGGGTTTTATACCTCTTTCTGTCGAAGATTCAAATTTTGGAGCTTCAACATTCTCCTTCAAGAAATTATTTTCCAGCTTCACAACTTTCTCGGCTGGCAATTCACCATCATCTGGGCTTCTACTCCGCTGTCACAAATGAGACCAAAATAAGAAAATCAAACATCATCATTGTTATTATAAAATTTGCCCCTCTATCTAGGGTCTTCAAATACTAGGTGTATATTAAAGCAGATGTTCAAGGTCAATCAACCATGACATGGACAAGCTGCATACCCTCTCCATCATCACAGCAGTCCATATACCGACCAGGAACAGGAAAAGCAAAGGACAATCCCTTGAAAAAACAAAAATAAAACCATCTAGAGTAAGAAAAACATAACGAGGAAAAGGGTAAATGTAGAAAAATATTTTAGTGCATGATCCATGTTCAGCTAATGTACCGGATAGAATAGAGTGTAAAC
Organism: Berberis vulgaris; assembly: GCA_963556465.1. Lineage (NCBI taxonomy): Eukaryota > Viridiplantae > Streptophyta > Magnoliopsida > Ranunculales > Berberidaceae > Berberis > Berberis vulgaris. The sequence continues at coordinate 60,605,763 of OY747131.1, forward strand.
CCCTCTTTCTTTGTCATAAATTCCAGGGAATGTTGGCCCAAAAAGTGCATAGACAGCTACAAAAGTAGCTAAGATAGATGGTCCCCTGAATTAAATAAATACAAGAAAAAAATAAAAATGTAAATACAAATGATAGGTATATTAGTGCACATAAAGTGAAAAAGCCAAAGGTCAATCAGTGACTTACCCAATTACAGAAGTTGCATAGCGCATTTGGAGGCGTTTAACATCAAAAACTTCGATAAGCCGTAGCCTCTGATAAGAAGCCAAGGTTAAGCTAATTCCAAAAGTGCGTCATTGAGTAAAAAGAAAGGCTTGTGTGAAGAAGAAACTTGATAAATAAACCAGTAATTGGTTGCTAAATTGACAGTAGGTTGCAGTAGAAGTAAGAAAACGTGACTCAAGCTGGTAAGGGTGTAGTGAGCCTTCAAAAAATAAAACAAGTGGTAGATAAGTCTCTATCCATATATTATAATGCAAAACTTGAGGATTCTCTGGCCAAAAAAAATTTTGGTTTCCATCAAATACCCTAACATTGCCCTAATGCAAGAATCTTTCTAGAGCTAAAGTTGTCCAAATCCACCATTGTTAAAAAGTTTCTCCAATACCCAATATCCAAAGTCAATGCATTACTTAATGAAACAAATTTGAAATATGCAGCCAATACCCAATCAGTCAATGCAGAAATTGTAAATGCGCCAAACACAATCAATTATCATTATAAAACAACTCTGTTATGTGCCAAACATAAAGGTGAGGACCACCAAACAATCCCACCCGAGAAATCTCAAAATAGCTGCACATCAGCCTTGGTGATATATGTATATAATTATTTTTTGTGAAAGGATCAGATGATTATATATTTCAATTCAAAAGGGTTGTATTTGATGATGTATATGAGGAAATATACATTCACATACATGATTCATCGTATTCCTTTTAGTAATATAGGCATTACTAATCCCATTCACGAAAAACCACAAAATCAAAACAGATAAGTTGGAGAATTACCTCATTCAGGTTACCAAGATGGCCTATTCTGAATACCTTTCCCGCTACTTTATTCAATCCCAGACCCAAGCTTAGATTGTACCTCTTCCATCCCCTTCTAACAATTTCTGAACTATCAATATAAGGTGGAACAACCACGGCGGTGACAGTGTCACTAAACCATTCCTCCTTTGCTGTACAATTCTTCAAACCCCAAGCTTCAACAGCAAGCCTGTTCATCAGAATTTTGCGAATATCACAATCCATCTTTCAAACACATTGTACTTTACTACATGAAGGTATCTGAACAGAACAAAATAAATGGCTTACCTTGTTGCTTTGGCTAACCGGCTGTGTCTTGCTATCACATTATCGAGTCCTTCCTCAAAAAGCAGATCCAATGCTGCTCTCAGACCATACAAAAGCTGGATGGAAGGGGTGTATGGCCAATATGTTCCCAGTTTATAGAATTTCAAGTAGTCGTTCCAGTCAAAAAACACTCGTACTGATTTGGCAGTCTTCGACGCTTCTAATGCTTTGGGGCTTGCACACACAATTCCCATTCCAGTAGGGAGAGAAAGTGCTTTCTGTGAGCCAGTTAAAGCTACGTCTATTCCCCATTCATCCATACGGAAATCAAGAGCACATATTGAAGACACTCCATCAACAAGAAATAGTGCAGGATGCCCATAGTGATCTGTCAATCCATATTTGGCAAACATCAGCCCTTCCGCACAAAGATATACAATCACTTTTACCAATATTTAACAAATTCCAGATTCTAGGATATGGTGAAAAAAAAAAATTTCACTTCCATACAACATTTTCATTTTGGGCAAGGGGAGTGCAGAACAGGTAAGAAATTTTGTGAGGAGTGACCATAAACTATGATATTTTGGTTAAACTTTGGATGCTTACCAAGTATCTTCCTCACTGAAGACAAGTTATTGGTGACTCCAGTTGCAGTCTCATTGTGAACAATGCAAACAGCTTTGATAGTATGGGCTGTGTCTGCTGCTATCTTGTCTGCAAGAATTTCAAGATTGGCACCTTCACCCCAGTCACTTTCTACAACATCGACATTGAAATTGAGACGTTTTTGTTGATCAATCCAGAGAAGACTGAATTGCCCGATAAGGAAAGATACAGTTCGATCACCAGGAGATAATGTGTTTGTAAGTGCACTTTCCCATGCACCAGTACCTGAAAATAAGTTATGCACAATATCAGCTTTAAGAATTGTGCTAAAGTTTTTTAGTGAATTGCTAATCCATTAGGTTGGTCTAGCACTTTAACTAACTATCACTGTGTTTTGGCCCACTTAGCAAGCTCGTGCAGCACACTAGCAATTGCTAATCCATTAGGTTGGTCTAATATGCAATTCTAGTAAGGAACTCAACGAAATTTCCTTCAATTACTTTTTCATTTGAACCACTTTCTAAGAGTGTAAATGCTCCTTTTTTCATTCTAGTAAAGAAAATTATGTACTATGACTTGTGCTGTAAACAAGAGGCTATAATCATCAAATGCTCCCTTTTATTCAATTTGGAATATCGTCTACATAAATATATAATCGTATGGTTTGAATAACAAATTAAGATGCCATGACCCACAGGGAAGGCCAATATTTATGATCAAACAATAAGCAAGTTCTACACAATAATATCAAATGAAAAAGGAAAATTTGCAAAATATTATAGCAAGAAAGATAAACTTAACTCAACCTACTTCACAAAAATAAGAAAGTGAAGCAATAATCAGTTAGTTGAATGGAGATTTATCTCTAAATCCAATACATTAGCCTTTAATAGAATTCTGTGGGCTCAATCATTCTGACCTGCCATATGTACTAATACTACACTTAACATACAAACATATAACTACGTCACTAATGAAATGAATTTCAGAAGCATTCCTAAAATAGCTACCGTGCATTCATAGGCAAGTTAAAAGAGAAGAATCATGCATTACTATTCAAGTCCCAGTTACCTCTTCATACTTGCCAACAGCAGATATGTTATTTTCTGTAGCCAACTCGATGACATCATCCAAGTTTTGCTGGATTGATGACTTTTCCGTTTCTAGCATTTTAACCTGAAGTACAAAATGAGCTAGTTCAAACTTCATAGGGTGCTAACCTTATAAAACCACTTAACACAAACAAAATTAACCAACATGTTAGAGACTGGTACTTAGGAGCTACTTCAAAGGACAAATCATATACAAACAATCCTAGCAGTAAATGTTAATTATAAAAAGCAAAGAAGGGGTCCTTTCTTTGTTTTAAGCCACAAAGATGTCCGACGGGCAAAAATAAGCAGCAATAATTTGCAAACGAATGCATATGCATTTTGTATTTTTAACACAATCTAACTACATTTTCAACTTAAAAGAAAATTTGTTACTTAAAAAAACACATGAGATAGACTACAAGAAAAAGGCATAAAAATAAACTGACTCATTGAAAAAATTTTAGTTCACTTGCTTTCAGAGAGAATGTGTGTGTTGACATCATTCTTTGATTAATCCACACAGTTGCGATTAAACTAACAAAATATATCATTCATGGAAATAAGGAGAAAAACAAAAGGAAGAACGACAGAAACAGAAAGAAATCAGTACTTCAAAAGAACAAAGACTTCACCAGTTCTACCTCGGAATTATATTCTATTCTATTGTGGGATTTGGTAAAAAGAAAATTTTTATTGGTATAAAAAAAAATACTTAAGCATCTCAGTTGTGAAAAAATCCAGTGAATGCCATGTGCCTATGAAGCTATGATAATCCCTACAGGTTTCATTTGTGCTAATAAATTTGAGCATGCACTACCGAGCCTCCAGAAAAGGCACGCGCAACATATATTAGGATGTAATCCTGTATGAGCCCATGCCTTTTATATGTAAATTTCCCTCTTTTATGACTGACTTATGTTTATCATGCTCAAGTTTTCTCTGTCTCTGCAAAAAATAATTCTGACTACAATAGCAACATCTAAAGATTGAGACTACAATAGCCAGATGGCCATGGCTTTTTTTGTAATTCAATTTGCTTGGTTTGTGTTCCATATCTCTATCCATAAATCGGTTCTGAAGTAAGACCTTAATCTTGCGTAAATACATATATTATGGACATGATCAGACAGACTTCACTGATTCTGAACCCAAATAAAAAACAGCGGGACCACATACATTGGATACAATATACAGTTTACACATGGCTCAAGATTTGCACACAACCAAGTAAATTCGATTTCAAAATACCTGTGACAGCAGTTCTCCAGCCCCAGATAGGTGATTGAAGCAAAACTCCATGTCATAAACATCATACGAACTATATTGAGGAGAAGGCAGAAACAAAAGTTCTGGATCAATCAGATTAAATGTATAATTATCTGCCAAGTTGGTTTCTTCCAACTGATCACAAACAGAAAATTCCAATTACAAGCAACACCTATTCCTTACTAATTCCAGAATTATTTTGATATTCAGGAGAAGAAAACGATCTAAATAGTACATGCAATGAAATTGATATACCTTCCACTTTGCACCCTTGAAAAGTACAGAATTCATATCAAGTAGCTTATTGAGTTGTTCAAGCTCAATCATGGCACCTGCAATTCCATCCACTAATCTATTGTCATTTTCAGCATTAAAGAAACATCCACGATCCTTTGCATCTAGGACTAACCTTCTTGTTGTTGAAGAGATGGAGGTAGAAGCTAACCTTGTTGTTGCTAACCCTGCAAGAACCACTAATTTCAAACCCCACAGAGAGGACAAAACTCAAACACCAAGCAATCAGAGCCGAACAACATGCAATCAGAAATGAGAACTAATTATGCAGAACCACCAATTCAAATCCCACAGAGGACAGACCTCAAACACATCATCTAAATTAGAACCTCCACCCCATTTAGTCGGTTTTGCTTCTTAAACTTCATTCCTTCTCAAAGTCATTCAAAACAAATACAATCAACCAAACCCACGCCAAAATCCACCTAATCAACCCCCATTCACATAATCACCCAACAAACCAACACCCCCAGATATCAAAATTCAACAAAAACAACCAAAATCCAACATGAAAATTCACAATTAACACAAACAAACCAAAACCCATTAAGAAAATCAAACCAAAAACACAATTACCTTCAAAACAGCAGGAGATGCAGAGAGAGAGAGCTGCTCGAAGAGAGACGCAGAGAGAGAGAGCTGCTCGAAGAAGATGAGAGGTGAGCAAGAGGTCGAGCAGAGAAAGGCAAGCTAGAAGGAGATGGGAGGCGAGCAGAGAGGCGAGCACGAAGGAGATGAGAGGCGAGGCGAGTTCTGTTGTGAATGGGGGGGGGGGGGGGGAGAGGAGAGAAAGTAGCGAAAAACCCAAAAAATTTGGGAGCGCCAAAATGCCCGCCAATTGACAATAGCTTTTTTTATTTGCAAAGTCATTGAAAATTGACTTTTTATAGCATTGTTATAAAAAACGCTATCCGTGAATGCTATCATTGAGTATTTGTGTTGTAGTGATAAGTGGATAACAAATTTTCCAATAATCGCATGCAAAGTGTTAAAGAAATACATGTTAGGGGCTTTAGGATGGTATTACTAAGCAAAATGAAACCAAACTCAAAGAATGGACTTCTCATTATCATCTAGATCAAAGTGGCAGGGTACCAATGGTAAGCCTAAGGTTTCTGGTGACCGAATTTTCACAATTTTGATTACATTGTTTCATAATTCTGAATTTCTCAGAGTCCAAATTCAGACAAATTCTTCTTTCTATAGGATAGAAGAATTGGCTTCGCCCCTCAATTTGATAAATAACAGTGAAGTGTCACTCCCTGTAATACTCTTCCCTCACATACCTACTCATTGTTTTTTAATAATTTTTAATTTTTTTTCTTTTGGTTTTTCTGAGTTTTCCAAAATCAATTAAATTGAAGATAAATTTGATTTTCTCTAACATGCATGTCTATAATGCACATAAAACAGCAGAAAATTTTGCCCAAATATCTTTACCGACATGAAAATTGGATATTTCATTCTCCATTGCGGTGCCGGTAACACTACAATGCAAATTTGATCCATGACATTGAAAATTTAAGTTTGGGTATTAGTAATTGTAGCCAATTGTAAACCTCACCCAAATCCAATAATATACTGAACAAAATTACCCAAAGATTGATTCAAAGATGGAGAAAAAAAATCAAAAATACCTCATAAGCATTTGCTATTTTCACAAAAAATTTCCGCGATTCGGGATCTGGGTTTTTATCTGGATGACTGAAAATGTTCAAATAAAATTCACAAAATCAGAATCTATTCAATATCCAAAGCAATAAATCTGAAAAAAAAAAAATTGCACTTACTGCTTCAGGGAAAGCTTGTAATAAGCTTTCTTGATCTCCAACGCATTAGCACTCTGTGTAACCCTGCAAAACCATCGGTGTGAGATGGCAATTCTTGAAAATTGAAAATCGACAAATGGGCAAAATGAGAAATGAAAATATATAAATTGAGAGAGAGAGATTTACCCAAGTAAATCGTAACAATCGTCTTCGTCACAGTAGATGTAGAATGAAGAAGGGAGAAGAAGAAGAGAGAATAGAAACCCGAATCTTCTACAATCAATAGAAACCGTAAGTTAAAATCTGCCTGGGCACGTTTTTGGAGCTTGGGTTTTAGAGAAAAATTGATCGAAATGAACAAGAAGAGTAAGATGATGAAAGGAGTAGAGAGAGAGGTACATTTACTTCAAACACTCAAACCAAACGATATCTGCAACAGAGAGCAACAGAGAGACGGTTGCTGTTGTCGTTCTTGCTTCGTTTCGTTCTCTCCAGAGCAACACAGAAATTGCAGGAGAGGGAGACATGAGAAGGATGTCGATGCAGGATGTCAACATGAGAGGGAAAGGGAGACTTGAGAAGGATGTCAACACGAGAGGGAGACATAGAGGAGGAGAATTGCAGGAGAGAGAGACGTGAGAAGGATGTCGATGCAGGTTTGTAGGTTAGAGGGAGTGGAGAATCGCGCGATGTCAATATTTGGGCGAGCGCCTTCAGCGTTTTCAAATCCCGCCCAGTTTTAATAGCATTTTCTGATTTCAATAGGAACTAAAAATTGGCTATTATAGAAAATGTTTGAAAAACGCTATTATGAAATGCTATCAAAGAGGACTTTTGTTGTAGTGTATTCAATTTCCTGTGAAGACATGACATACAATATAATAGGAGATCTCATCCGCGATGGTTTCTTGAATGAAATTCCAACTGAAATGTACTCAGTGGCCTCCCTGGATGGGAATCAAATGTCTGGGCATGATTATGTAGTTCCTAGTGCAAACAAAGATACAAAATTTAGGCTTGTCGTAGCTGAGTCTTAATCAAGTTGTTGCAGTAATGGTGGTATAGAAATTTTTAGTGTTTGGGTCAATCGGTCAAATGAGGGTCAGAGTCCATCAAGAGACTCTAAGTCTTAGTTAGTCCAGTCCACTACACTAGAGAAAATGTGAAAATTCATTCCAATCCGCTAAAAATAGTCATAATCTACAAATCTCGACATGTCATTTTTTTTTATTAACATGGGTTTTCTTTTGCTATCCATATTTCTTCTTCTATTATTGCTAATGATATTGTTAAGTTTTGTGATCCTCAGGATGCATCATCTCCTTCATTGTTCTCTCTATATCATTTACTCATGTACTAATGATACCGGTGTCAAACCATTGCATCGTTGTATGGCTAAAAACAAGCCCAAGGGCTTGGTTTGAAGTTTTAGTAGTTTTCATTGACATCTTGGATTTCGTTGTAGTATGGCTGATAATTCCATATTCACTTATCATCACCATGGAAAGAACATTGCTACTCTCCTAATTATATATTGGTGATTTTATTTTGATAGGGAATTCCTCGTGGCTACCTTTTCATCTTATTACTTGACTAGGCAAAGGGTTTTCAATAAAAAGAACTTATGTGAAATGGATGTAATTACGATAGTAGTAATTTTAGCAATAATAGTATTTTAGTCATGTTATGAATTCTAGTATTATTATGACAGTATTTCCTATTAGGTTTAGGGTTGGTTTTATAAGTCAGATTAGTTATAAATGCGAGTGTGGATTAATCATTGTAATTAGGTTTTGATAGAATAAAAGTTATTATGATTATTAGTTATTTTGTTTATTTTATCATTGTTATTTCGAATTTTATCATTGTTATTTCGAATTATTTCGTTACTTCACTTCTTGTTCAGTTATTTCAATTATCATTCTTTTAAATTCTATCAATTGGTTTGGTTTGAAAAAAAAGTTTGAAAGAAATACTACAAGAAAAGTATGAAAAAAGAAGAGTTTGTGAAAAGTGTGCACTTGTTATTGGCATAATTCAGGGAATTGCGGGCGTAATGGAGAGTAGCCATGCGAAATTTAGGGCAGTTATGGGTCGAACCTCCGAAAGTCAATGGGACAAACCACCGTCCCCGGCGGTACCGCAAGAGCCCACGCCCGACACAGTCGATGGTGGCGCAAAACTTCATGACGATTTGTAGTTGAATGAACAGCCAAACACAGGGATCTATCAACCATCAGTGATCAATCACCTGACTGAGCTCGATTGTCCAACTGTCAATCAACCGAACCTCCTACTAATCGATATCCACTCCTCCAACCTCCCTATATGCAATACAATTGTCGATCGACTCTGCCACTAAGTAGATTGACAGCCACCTACGTCCTCAACAGATCGATTAGTCCGCCGCCCTTCGACTGCCTACTCAAACTCCCACAGATCGATCACACCCTCTTCGCCTATCCATCACTGGTCGATCGACTTATGTCCCTCTATCGTCCTCCATCGAAACCCCTTCTCAAAGCAGTATATCACAGCTGCAACCCCTCACAGCCTCTTCACCTATTTTGGTCAAATTGGGGGATAAACAAGCCAATTTTTCCACAAGTCCATGTTCAACATTTTCACTTCAGTCCCTGCCTAGTCATTTTTTCAAGTCTTAGGACCTCTATGGTTATTTGCCCCTCAGTTTGTTTATACCACCATAGGATTCTAAATCATTTTTTGATTTAGATCCAATTATTTATAGCCACACATATGGATTTGTACCGCCAAAGGTTGTTGGTTCACGTACTTTTTATGATTAGGCTATTCACCACCACAGGATGGGTCATGTACCACTGCGGAATAGTGTTGATGATACAATTTGGGTCAATTTAATGACACATTTTTAGAAACAATTTGGGCACACTTTTCTCATCAGACAGTGGATCGATATTCATATTGGAGTTTATTTTTTGTGCTAAGTTCTTTGGGGTGCTAGCATCTACAAAGGCACAGTTCGAGGTCGCCTTCTACTTGGACACTTCACATTATGTTCCTACTTGTGCTCGTATGACTTCCTTGGCTTCAAGCTCGAAGACGAGCTTTTTCAATCCGAGGAGATTAATGTAATTGGGATAGTAGTAATATTAGCAATAAAATTGTTTAGTCATATTAAGAACTCTACTGTTATTAGGACAATGTTTCCTATTAGGTTTAGGATTTGTTTTAGAAGTTGGGTTAGTTATAAATACGAGCATAGGTTGACATTGTAATTAGGTTTTGATGGAATAAAATTTATTTTGTTTATTTTATCATTGTTATTTCGTTATTTCAATTCTTGTTTAGTTTATTTGATTATTGTTGTTTTAAATTCTATCAAAAATTAAATACTAGGTCCTTAAAAGTTCAAACAATTTGTTCTCAAGTCATTCAAGATACATCAATAATCTTTTAACATGTCCTGACTCAACTCTAATGTTGCTAATTTGTAGTTAACAACTGAAATTAATGCATTCCATGAATCATGGTCCTATCGAAGTCTTGTTGGAGTACTAAAATATCTTACCATTACAAGACTAGATTTCTCCTTTTAATACAATTTGCCAATTTATGCATGCTCAAACAGATGTGTGTTATCAAGTATCTTAAGGTATGTTAAAAGTACAACAACAAATGCACTTATTTCATCTCATAGTTCCTTGTTTTTCCCTTCTCTCACAATATATTTAAATGACTAGGTCGACTGCCAAATTGCTCGTCGTTCAACAACAAGCTTCAATATTTTCTTCGGTCCTAATCTCGTATTTTGGAGCACAAAGAGTTAACCCACTGAGTCTAGGTCAAGTAGTGAAGTTGAATATTGAGCACTTGCTATAACTGCTACGGAACTAACATGGCACTATTTTTAATTTAAAATCTTGATATTTTGCTCCTTATCCCACCTCTTTTATATGATGACGATCAAAGGTGATTCATTCTCGTTCAAAATACATAGACTTGGATTATCACTGTGTAAGATAAAAAGTTGCAAATGGTAGTTTCACTGTCCATTTTGTCCCAAGCAAATTTTGATTGGTTGATGATATGTATAACAAAGAGTGTTATTTGCATCACATTGGACTCTATCCATGCCCAGCTAAATGTTGCATCCACATTTTTCTTGTGGGGGATAATAGGGACATGTGTGGTACAAATTCGAAAATATAAGAAACTATGATTTGGTTTTGGAGTTGCACTATTAACTTGAATGGTATTGTGATGAGAGTTTTAGTTTTGATATAATTCCAGTGGAAGTGTAACTCTAACCGAGTATATATGAACAACTTTTTATCAGAAATAGACCATTATAGAGATATTGAATTTTTTTATTTTTCTTAATTTGTGAACAATTTTGTACTCTCTACTAAGAACTTTAATCTTCACTTAGAGGGTGTTTGTTTTTGTTTCTGAATGGAGACGGAAGTTCTTAATAAGAAGTGGACCACCTTGTTTGAAATGTTTGTTTTCAGTTCTAATCAGAAGTTCTACTTTTGATTGGAATAAGCAACAAGGAGGTGTTGATCACTTAGCATTGAGTGCTGAGTAAAAAATTATTCCAATAATAACTTTAACATAATTTTGTAATGACAATTGCTACCCCCAACTTTTTAAAAATAAGTAGGGCTAAATTTTTACGACACTCCTTCATTCTCTTCAACAAACATTGTGGTTCTACCTACCTTCACAAGGACTCGGTAAGAAACTTATCTCATTTCTATCATTCATTTTTGTTTTTTTTCTCTGCATTTTTACGTTTTTCTTCATCACTCTAACTCCCCGAGCAAACTGATAGTGAACAACCACAACTGTCTTAAGTATTTGGATCACATGAACAAACCGATATGGTTAATTTATGATATCGTATTGCAAACGAAATATTAGTAAGAAATTTGGTTTGATAATTTTTTTTTAAATGTACTTGATCATATTTCGATATTCTTGTAATGAAAGGTATGTAACATTCTCTAGGATTTGAATAATTATTAGGTATGATTTTAAGCACAATATTTATGTTATAAATTTTTTCAGCTCAGTGGGGCAAAATTGTCAAACAGTTCCCATTCAACACCTAAAAATAAACACTTTTTTAATTTTACAGCTTATAATCAGCAGCACATTCGAAAGCAAAAAAAACATTTCATTCAGAGGCTCGATCAGAAGTTCTAACTCCAGTTAGAAGTTACCTTCTAAGCACTTAAAAACACAAACACCCTCTTATTCTTATCCAATCTTTCATTGATTTTCTATTTGTTCTATCTATCTAGTTCACAAAACTGTAAAAATATGGAGAGTAAATGATAAATAATCTCTTCTGAGGCAACGATGGGTGAAGTCCCTCTGAGGCATTGGGCCTTCGACTTCCAAAAGAAGAACGTGATAGAGTCGATTACAATCTCTATCGTATGAAATTTGGAGATTTCTTTCCATTCTCATAACTTATCATCCAAAAACCCCTTGAATCCGTTTAGATCTGATTTCATTTCCTTGTACTCTTATCTTAATACTCTTATCTAATACTTCATCATTTTTATAGGCATTTTCCTAGTTTTCTACTTTCTTGTTGTGCTTTCAAAATTTTGTTTTGATATCATATTCAAAATCATGACCAAAACAACTGACACTAGCAACTCTGATATGTCCTCAGTCTTGAATCTGACAGGTCCTCCATCCAATGCTGAGGAGCACTCTGAACACCACTGTGGCCTTTACATTTGGAGAAGATGAAGATCAAACAACTAGTGCATAGCGAAAAAACTCTTTTGGGAGTGTTGTTTTCCCCATTTAAAATCAGTATCGCGGACATACATATTGTGTTGATGAAACAATGGAAACCATGGGATGATGTGACTATTTCTCTCCTCGTACTAGGATCCCAAGTATTTAACTTCAAGTTTGAGAATGACCGTGATCTTACTTTGGTACTAGAAACTATCTGTAGCATGTTAATAATTTGATCATGTCAATTAAGGAATGGAAACCAGATACCCATCTTGGCACTATCAATTTTAATTTAGTAGCGGTTTGTATTCAAGTAGGAGAGCTTCCGCTTGAACGTTTTTCCAAAATTGATATTCACGCTCTGGAGAACACTATGGATCAAGTAATTAACTATGATCCAGTTCAGAGATTTGAAGGGAATGAAGCTTTTGGTAGAGTTTGTATTATCCTTATACAACAAAACGAGTTATTCAGTTATTCATTCAAAGGTTAAAGATAAGGAGTTAGAAATTACAGTGAGATATGAAGGTTTCCCTTTGATATGTTTCTACTGTGGTTACCTAAAACATCGCCAAAGGAACTGTGTGATAGCCTTATAAATGATACATTTTAAGCCCCTAATTCTATATTTGTTATGTCCCAATATCTAATAAAGATATCTCATTCTGTGTATATTGTAGAAAATCAAGCACTAATCTCAAATCATACACAAAGTGACACAATAAAGCTAAGTTCAATAACTAAATAGCCTATTAGAAGTTCACACATGCATTGTCAAAGACTAAAGATCTTCAAACCCAATACCCATGAAATCAAGCACACAAAGTATCATCATCTATGGATCTCGAGGATATCAACTTGAAGATTTAGACATCCACATGGAAACTTCATCATAGCCAAAGAATCTCTACAAACTCCACTATCTATGCTCACATTTGGACTCCATCACTTTTACATTCCACCTTATTTCACTTTTACACTCTTCCATATCTTTATTTTATCACTTTTACACTCCACCTTATTTTACTCCAACATTGTTCCTTATTTCAGTCCAACACTCCACTTTCCACCTCATTATCTCTACACATAAGTCTCACCCTTCTTCATCTATAAATACCCCACACATGAACACACTTGATGGAGACTTAGAAATATCTTAAGAGGTGAGAAATTTGGAGTTAAAGATTGAGAGCTTTGGAATTTATTGTTGAAAGTTTTTGTGGTTTTTCTTTATATTTATGTTTATCACCATGAGTGGCCTAGGGTCTACCATGTAATGCTAAACTTCATCTTAGGGTGTGAGAAAGTCTCATGAGAGGATGACCCCATTTACGTCCACGTAGCTTGGTTGTTCTAATATCTCATGTACTCAGAACTTGTGTAATGTTAGCTTTGTTTAGTGACTTTGGTTTAATCTCATTATGAAGATGTTAGAAGTGTTATTTTCATTAATATGGATACATCACTTGCTTTTATTTTCTTCATTAAAAAGTCTAAACTATAGTCTTCATTTCATATTGTTCTTACAAACCCTCTATTCAATGATTAAGATCTTCTTTATCTTAGACTCATAAGCTACTTAACCTTTTCTCTCATGGGTTTTGAGATTATTGACTTGTAATTCTAGCATGGTGTTTGAATGTTAACATATGGGAGATTAGATCCTTAGTATTTCATTTCAATATGAATTCTTTGGATGCTTTAATATCATGTTCTTATGCTAGATTAGAATATCCATATGGGCTTGATGTTTAAGTGCTCAAAGTAATATTTTTCACCCTAAGGTGAGATGAGAATCTAGCTTAGGGTGTGCTCATGAGTATGTATGAATACCAACTAGAAGTGTGGTCTAATGGGGCTATCAATTCATGGTGGTGATCCCTAAAACCCTAAGATTTCCTCTCTCAAGTTCCATTTTAAGCTAGATTTACATTTGCTCTTGTTCTTTAGAAACATTATTCAAAACATTTTTTTACTAGGTTAAGGATTTTAAGTTGATTTTCAAAGTTAATTTTCCAAACTTTAGCCCTCCTTGTGGGATTCGACCTGTATTTTCCGTTATCTAACTCAATAGATAATCCTGCGCTTGTGGTATGATTTGAGATCGATCACTGTGATGCATGAAAAAAAAAAATCAAAGAGCATTGGGCTAATACCTCTAATGAGAGGTTGTCGTCAATGCTCACCATGAACCCTAAAACTAAGGCCTACAAACTTGCAAGAACTGTGGAGGTGACAACACATTTCTCATACTAGTTTTGCGCTACAAGCCATAAAAAGGAATTTGCTCAATTCACGTGAATCAATTGTCAATGATAAAGAAGAAAATAATGGGGCATGTATTGGAAAGTTGACCAAATAAACATTAATTGATTCAGGGATTCTCATAGGCCTCCAAACTTTATCAAACCCACAACTCAATCCAATCTTATCCAGGACCCAACCCAAACAAATACCCACTAAATAAGCAAATCATACCCATCCCTCATATTAGCCTCATCTATAATCCCTCATACGGTTCCAATTATAATCCAACAATTAATATTTCTAGCTACCCAACTGTCATTTCAAATATGAGTAGTAATTGTGCCATCACGCCTACCAAGCAGTTTACAACCATTTTCCTACACAAAATGACCTATTTTCCCTCACCACTACCAAAAAGATGCATTTTCCTTTCTTTCCCACCTCCACCTCACACACCACAATATGAAGAGTATTTTTTAACCTTTTTTTTATTTATAAAAGCAACCATGCATTGAGGAAAAAACAAACTAGGGAACATACAAAGGCCTCTTAACAGAGGAGGCTAGGTTATGAGCCTCGTAATTGAAGTCTCTAGACACATACATATACTGTCAATCTATAAGCATAGCTAACAATCGCTTGATATTACAAAAAGTAGGCCTCCAAGCCTAGTCCAACACAAAAGAGGAGGTATGATCCTGAGAAGTTATGGCTGCTTGGAAATTGGTTGAATCACCTAGTAGAAAACCACGATTCCACCTTTGAGCTTGGATTAACGTGAGCGCAGCTTCTCCTGCATAGAACTCTGCCATTGAGCTGTCCATCACTTTTTCCTGAATCTTGCTTGCTACTGTCGCCAGAATATGTCCTTCAAAGTCCATTGCAATAACACCAAAAGAGCCCTGCTTTGAATGATCACCGAAGCATGTGTCAAAGTTAACTATCATTGTATCTGGGTTAATCATGTCAAAACAGTCGAGGTGGCCCAGCACATAGCGATTGACACTGGGGGCCTTGGCGAACTGGAATTGAGCTCGGATCCGAGAAGAAATGCTAGCTACATGTAAAGGTGAGGGGGTAACAACCGAATGAGGCCAAAAGAAGAATAAAACTCATACAAGCCTCTACACGTGAGAACATCCGGGAACATGATGCCAAAAAGCCTATGTTGTCAGTTGGACTCCATGGTATTAAGGAACGTTTTTTCTTAATGTTGAGGAAACGGGCGAGGGAAGAGGATGCAACCCTCCATCCCCTTCGAGATGTGTGCCATCGCGCATCTCGAGGGGGTGGAGGGTTGCACCCCCTCCCTCGCCTGTTTCCTCGCTAATAAGAAGGGCTCATTAAGGAATCACATGGAACTGATATCTTTAAGGTCTAATGTACGATTGTGACATCTGGAGCACGTGCCCAAAGAGCTCATCAAATATTTGTTTCTAGTTTTGTTCGCAGAATCGCAACAACTACATCGGGCTAACATAAAAGGGCTAATAGAGGTGGTGCTACATCTAGCAGGGTACCATGGGAAATCCCGTATGATGCTTGAAGAACATGAAAAGGAACAAGGTCTGGCATTTGCAGTGACACCAAATCAGAATCCTTTTTATGGATGGAAATAAACAGAACAATGTGGTGATGACTGAGCAGAACCAACATACAAAAGCAATAGAATGCAAATTATACGATTGAGCATGCGAGTGCTTTGATCGTTGATGATACATAAAAACGGTCACACTCCTGAGCCAAACACGTGTCATGATGATCGCGAGGAACTACGGGCTCAAGCATTTGCCCAATTCAGATCCAGCTCTAACGGTTATCAGCCTGCTGAACTTCGGCCTGTCAGCCGGGCTCGAACTCTCACAACATGCTAGGCCCACACGTCTCACAACTATTCTTAATACCCGTAAGCCCTTTTCAGGCAAGTATCTCGAGGATCTGCTTCGAACGGACAACAATAGTTGCTCTTTGCTCCCAACTAGGAAGCAAACACCAGGGTATCTTCCACACAAGGAAATCCCTTCCACGGAATGCTCTCGGATTGGGAACTATCTCCCTCGTATCTAGGAGCACGGAGCTAACATGAACTTCCCTCCTACAACATGACTCCTAATTAGAGAGGGATCTCCACGAAGATCTCCTCGCTAATCTACGCTTACGATGGCCTGGTTAAACCATGACTCTTTGCACTATAAATAAAACATGAGGTTGGTAAGCTAAGGTATGCTACAAATTCCCTGTTACAACATTACACCTTCTTCAGATCCTTATCTGACTTTATCATCGGAGTGCTATCAGCCACCCCACAGTGGTTTGTGGTTCACGTGTGCTACTTGTGCAGGTCAAACAGGTCAGCGGGACTAGGTCGGAGCAGGGAGTGAAAATTGACTGCATTATATTGGCGTCGTCCGTAGGGACGACATAGTTCTTAACTTTATACTAAGCGTCGTCTCCTACCAAATCCCAGAGAGATGGTGAACACTAGGTCACTCAACAACGAACTAGGGGACACATCCAACGCTCCGACTGTCCCTATACCAGTTCTTGCCATGCACGAGCAGCCTATTCACACCTCTGCACCAACGGCGGCAACAGACCCCAGAATCGAGGTGCTGGCATCCCAAATGCAGCAGGTTATCAAGGCAATGGAGACACTCACACGACAGAATCTACCCACTGCTGATGGAGACCAGGAACAACACGGACCTCCACCTCAAGTGGATGAAAGGGAGAAAGCGCAGGAGAGCCAAGCCCCCGCTAGTTCCTATTGGACTAAGGGAGGTTGTGCGGTTAACGCTGATCCAGCCACCAGGACAGAGAGGCTCGGTCCCGTGAACCCTCTTCGCAGAGGAGCGCACGATCCGGACGTACTATATCGCCTCTCCGTCCCACCCTTTGTGGACTGGATCATGAGTGAAGCACTTCCGAGATAGTTCACTCCCCTGAAGCTCGATTCCTATGACGGAACCACCGATCCTTTCGATCATCTACTCCATTACCAGCACGTAATGGCGCTCAAGGAAGGATCTGAATCCGTTATGTGCAGAACCTTTTCCACTAGTCTTAAAGGCCCTGCATTGGTGTGGTTCCACAACCTTCTACCGAAGTCAATCAACTACAAAACATTGGCGAATGAATTCTTGACACGTTTCGTCGGAAGCCAGCGTTTCAGAAAAGGCCCGCACTACATACTCTCTTTAAGGCAGGGGTCAAACGAGATGCTCCGAGAGTACGTCACACGTTTCAATAACAAGCTTACCCTCATCGACGAGTGCAGCGACAATACAATTGTGATGGCGTTCGCTGCGGGCCTCAAAGAGGGAAAACTCTTCGAGGACCTCACATTGGAGCCCCTTCTGGACATGGCAGAGCTCCTCAAGAGCGTCCAGAAACACATCACCCTGGAGAAGTCAATGATCGCTAAGAGAGAGACCTAAGGCGATAGGAAGCCCTCAGCTTCTAAGGACAAGAAGGAGGGAAAGAGACACGTGGATGAGGAGCGGAACAAGAGGAAACACACTTACAACAGACAGGATCCTGATCGTCCCAGGTCAGAGAAGTCATCCAACTACATTGGATCTAGAGTTGTGACACCCCTAAATGCTAGTCTGTCGGATGTACTCAACTCCATGAAAAATTGGGAGGAATTGAAGTGGCCCCCGAAGACACGCGGAGACCCTATTAGAAGGGAAAACAACAAGTACTGTGCGTTCTACAAAGAAAGCGACCACAACATCAATGACTGCAAGAGTCTAAGGTATGAAGTGGAGTACTGGATCAGCAAAGGCAAGCTGAAAGAATTCCTAAAATCTAACAAGCAGTCAGATCAGACCAAAGACCGGGGGGAGTCGGTAAAAAAAAAGACTACAGGGATAATATACGTCCTCCATGGAGTTGAACCCAATGAAGACCAGTCGCACAAGTCCCGCAAGCGGACCCTGCTGGATATGTGGACACAACCCGCGGATGAAGACAAACGCGTTTGCTATTCGAAAATTCAGAACCCCATTTCCAATTTGATTTTCACGGACAAGGACCTCGATGGAGTCCGAGCACCACACAACAACGACTTGGTCATCTCCATTTCCATTGCAAAGTGGGAAGTGAAGAGAGCTCTCGTTGACACAAGAAGCTCGCTAAACGTTTTGTTCTACAATGCTTTCCGCAACATGGACCTCAAGGAGGAAAATCTAGTGCCATCAGAGGATCCGCTGATTAAATTCAGCAGGGATAAATGCTTTCCCATCGGAAAGATAAGATTAACCACGGTAGCTGGAGAACATCTGAAAAAGGTCCTAATTATGGATTTCATGGTGGTAGACGCACCATCGTCATACAACCTCATCCTGGGAAGACCGTGGCTATACCAAATGGAAGCAGTGGTCTCCACCCTTCACCAGTGTGTTAAGTATACTGCTAACAACTTAGAATGATAATACGTGGAGACCAACCTACAGCACGAGGCTGCCACTACACCGCACTGAAACAGATAGAGTGCTTCAAGATCTAGCTACATCATGCAGAATAGTCTGACCCAGTGCAAGGCCTAAAAACGAAAGGGGCACCATTTTCGAACGATACAGGAGCAGTCAACTCTCCCACCTAGCGAGTAGTAATGGCAACGGAAAAACATCCCCCCGACATTTTGTCGATGCAGAGATCCCCTCTCTGCAAGGTTTGCTCTTCAATGACCTATGTAACGTCTCGACGGTCCGCTAGATGATCCGCAAAAGCTATCCAAATTCTCTTCGAGGCCATGATTAGTTTATATCCATCAACAGTTAGTTTGCTTTAAGTTGTTTGTTTCCCTTTTCGTAGTCAATAATGAGTTTAGAGTTCTTAAGAGACTTGTGTGATTCGCAATCATTTATGAAATAAAACAAGAATTTCATAAACAAACTCTGTTGATTATTGAAAAGATGCAACAACAAGCACCTTGAGGCGTATACAAAAGATTGAACACTACAAGCATCTGGATACAACGAATTTAAATAAAAAACTCACTTAGACAATTATGCAACGGACGGAGTTCGGCGAAAAGCTGCTCGACCCCTTCCGAAGACGACAACAGAGTTAAGAGAATGGGAGATGCTCGACCCCTTCCCAAGATAAAGACAGTGTAAGAAGGGATTAAAAGGACTGAGCGGTTAGACTGCTCCATCAAGTCACTTCAGGAAAGTGCTCTACTTACAGCATCGAGGACCTCACGACAAGCTGTTGATTTCCTCAAGAGATGTCCCACCATCTATCCAACCTCCTCAAAGGGCTTACAAGAAGGGAGATGAGGATGGCCACGAGCAGGGACGCATTTATGGTCCCATAATGTTTTCAAGAGATACCACTTTTCCCACATGCGATGGCAGGTGTGACTGAGAGCTACCACACCAAGAGACATCGCACATTGACTAACACTTCGATCAACCATCGGTTAGAAGCAGGATCCAAACACACGAAGACACAAGTGGTACGGTGTAACACCAAGGCATCTCCCTTGGTAGAAAATTTGCACTACTTCTCCGTGGTATGAGAAGAAATTATGAGACCTTGGCGGATTAACTACGTGCCCCACAACAAGTGACCACGCATAAAAGCAACTATCACCATGTCTGGTCGAGGTAAAAGTCAGAACTTTCAAAAACTCCAGTGATGGAGATCCAACTTCAGCCTTTGAAAAACCCAAAACATATTCTCTAGACAAGAACATTACAGGAAATAAACTCAGCAAAAGATGGTGCCTACAACGATTAGAAAACACCATTATATAGACATAGTGGTTCACCAAACGGGCATTGTAGCATTAACTACCAAGCATTGAATGCCGTATGGGAATAAGGAAGATGACAGTTCCCACGGAAACTACGCAGAACACATCAATCAATTAATGGCGCTGCACGCAACCCTATCAATTGAGGGGGAGTAACCAATATTCAACCGTTACACAACTTGCGACGTACACGTGTCACCGCACGATTTACGTTGTACACACAATGCACCGTGCAGGAAACCCTAGCCCTTCCTCTGCATGGACCCAACCTGATAATCAAACAACACCCCATCACATGCATGGCACAAGCACCAGAAAATCCTAGTCAACCCCGGCATATGGATCATACCTGCAGATCACTAGTCGGTTTAAGGTAACTTTCTCCACACCATGTGCCACACTGATGGATCAGGTTCACTCGACCCTTAGCAGGTGGAACCTCCTTTCAAATCAGGCAAGCTTAGTTAGCCATGATTGATGACGATAGCTTTTGGTTCATCCCGACACCTAGTCCATTTAGCGCGAGCATCGTCGGTTTAGGAAGTGGGAGTCTAATCAGTGTTATCATGCCTGGTGATGATGACTTGCCAGGGATCATTGTCTTCTTCGCGGACAATGATCGCCGGACCTAATCAGATTAGCCTAGTTGGTGACGACTAGCGACAAAAGCTTTTGATAAAACCATGGACTTGTAGCCCCCAATGCGAGGGTGTAGATAGTCCATAAGGTGGGAACCCAATCAGTCTTGAACTGATCTTCACGGTTAACCACAGGACTGTTGTTTTTCAGCACAGCCGCCAAAACACTCCCAACTTTGTAGCCTGGTGCACTAAGGTGTAGATAATTTGGATGGTGGGAGCCTAGTCAGTTCTGAACTAATTTCGACGGCTTGCCATGGGACCACTATTTTTCAGCGTGATTGCCAAACCCTCTCGAATTCTTAGCACCCACTGCGCGGGGAGGGCGCCGACGGTTTGAAAGGTGGGAGCCTAGTCAATCCCGAACTGATTTCATCTGCTTGCACCACTGCTTTTCAGTGTGATGGCCAAAACCTATCAAATTCATAGCCCCAACGCGCAGAAAGGACGTCTGACGGTTCGAAAGGTGGGAGCCTAGTCAGTCCCGAACTAATTCTGACGGCTTGCCTCGGGATCACTACTCTTCAGCCTGGTCGCCAAACCCTTACTCCTCAAATCTATCGTCTGCCTTGATCGGTCATAAATGATTCAGATGGTGGAAGCCTAGTCAGTCCCGAACTAATTCTGACGGCTTGCCACAGAACCACTGCTCTTCAGCCTGGTCGCTGAACCCTTACTTCCCGTCTGTCATCCACCTTGTTTGGTCATAAATGATTCGGATGGTGGGAGTCTCAAGCAGCTCGCTACACGACCTCCGTTGTCCCTTTCAACCAACGGACGCAAGTATGAATCTAGCCAAGTCAACACCTTCGCGCTCAAACGAATTGGCATCCTAACATTAGAAAAGGCCACTCATGCCGATACAAAGATAGTATAGTCGGTGCCCACATAAAAGCTGATTAGGATGCCGACCCGAGCTTATAGCGCCTGACTCAGTACAAACGCTTTGACACGTACACTCGACCACTACAGCTCGCCCAAGGCAACAACTACAACTGACTAGTCAGACAGACAAGCAATGACCCGGGTCATTCACAATACAAAGCATTCAAGCCATCTACCGCAGACAGATTAGTCAACGTCCTATTGATTCAACTAGCCTATGCCAAAGCATGATAATAAGGCAAAATAGAAAAGCATGCAATAGAGACAAAAGACGTAAAATAAAAAATATTGCTTTCATTAATGGCCAAGACAAAAAGTGTACAAACACACAAAATTTGCTCCTAATTAGAAGAATGTACAAAAACGAAAGAGCTAAGCCTAGGGGGAACAGGGGCAAAAGTTGCATTTGTACACGCTTCAACCTGAACGCTAGGGATCAAACTGTCCTCCTCGCCCGACGACTCAGAGGTAACAGACAAATCCAAATATGACATCTTCTTGTAACGACTAAGATCTGATAATCACATAATTATAACATTTTTTTACCTCTTATTATATTTTTGTTAATCCTTGTTTTATTTTATTCTAAATTAATTATTAAATTTTTGTGTTTTTGTAGAATTCAGAGCAATAACGAAGAAATCAAAGAAAAATGCAATGAATAAATCACAGACGGTGACTTCAGAGGAAGTGGAGGTGAGAATAACCTAAGCCCATAACCTAAACTCAAAACCAAACCCAAAACCAAATCCGTAAACCCAAACCCAATGCCAAACCCTATCAAACCCAAAGCATATTCTCTTAATTATCCAAGATTCTAGTTTGATTTAAGCATTAAATCACTCATTGAACCCTTCCCTTAACTTGTCAAAGTTCATTTTCTTAATTCTCTATAAATACAATAGAAATGAATAAGAAAGGGGAAGAAGAGAAGGGAAAGAAAAAAATACAGAATACCAAAACCTCTTCTTCACAATATGTGATTCTCATCACCATCCAAACCAAGCAAAATCACCACCCACAGCCTATCCATATCTGTTTTCTCTCCTTCACTCCACCAAAACAGGGGCGTGACAACCCTGTTTCACTTCATCTTCAACCACCGTCACCGGCTGCACCACGCACCACCACAGAGACTTAAATCAAGTTGACGCTACCAAGGATCAAAAGAAGACCACATTCACTTGTCCCTTTGGTACTTTCGCATATCGGAGAATGCCCTTTGGATTGTGTAACGCACCCGCTACTTTTCAGCGGTGCATGCTTAGTGTTTTTTCCAATATGGTTGAGAGGTTCCTCGAGGTGTTTATGTATGATTTCTCAGTATTTGGTGATTCATTTGATGAATGTCTACATCATTTAACTTTAGTGTAAAATAGATGTGTGGAGAAAAATCTTATCTTAAATTGGGAGAAATGTCATTTTATGGTACGATAGGGCATTGTTCTCGGACATGTAATTTCACACAAGGGAATTGAAGTCGACAAAGCCAAAATTGATTTAATTTCGAGTCTACCGCCTCCAAAGACGGTTAAGGAAATTAGATCTTTTCTAGGCCATGCTGAATTTTATCGAAGATTCATCAAAGACTTTAGCAAAATCACTCGTCCTTTATGCAATTTACTTGCTAAAGACACAGTTTTTGTTTTTGATGAATATTGTTTGAAAGCTTTTGAGAAGCTTAAACAATTATTGACTTCAGCTCCAATCATCCAATCTCCTAATTAGAACTTTCCCTTTGAGCTTATGTGTGATGCTTCCGACTTTGAACTCAGAGCTCTCCTAGGACAACGATTGGACAAAAAGCCACATGTCCTTTATGCTTCCGACTTTGAACTCGGAGCTCTCCTAGTAGAACTCTACAAGACGCACAACTGAATTACTCCACCACTGAGAAAGAGTTATTAGTTGTAGTCTTTGCTCTAGACAAATTTCGGTCTTACCTTATAGGATCCAAAGTAATTATTTTTACTGATCATGCGGTGTTAAGTATCTTTTCTCTAAAAAAGATGTTAAACCTCGCTTAATTCGATGGGTCCTATTGCTACAAGAGTTTGATATTGAAATTCGGGACAAGAACGGTTCGGAAAACGTTGTAGCTGACCATTTATCTAGACTGCTGGTAGAGTCATCTAGCGAATATTTACCATTGAATGAGTCATTTCCTGATGAGCAATTATTTGCTCTCTCCCAATTACCTTGGTATGCAGATATCGTGAACTATCTTGTTACAGGTCAACTTCCTTTTAAGTGGTCTAAACAAGATAGATCCAAATTTCTTGCAGAGGTTAGACATTTCTTCTGGGATGATCCATACTTGTTCAAGTCTTGTCATGATCAGGTTATCAAGAGATGTGTTCTTGAGAGTGAATTTCACAACATCATCTCATTTTGTCATGAGCAAGCTTGTGGTGGTCATTTTAGCTATAGAAAGACAGCTGCAAAAGTTTTGCAGAGTGGTTTTTATTGGCCTACCCTTTTTCGAGATACTCATGCCTTTTGCACCACTTGTGATCGATGCCAACGAATGGGTTGCATTTCTCGTCGCAACATGATGCCCCTTACTAATATTCTTGTGGTTGAAATTTTTGATGTTTGGGGTATTGATTTCATGGGACCATTCCAGCCTTCGTTTGGCAGTCTTTTCATCCTTGTTGCTGTGGATTATGTGTCCAAATTGATAGAAGCAATACCATGTAAAACGAATGACCACAGGGTTGTGGTAAGATTCTTGAAAGATAATATCTTTTCTCGTTTTGGTATTTCGCGTGCCATTATAAGTGACGGTGGTTCTCATTTTTGCAATAGATCGTTCGAGCTATTAGTAAAAAAATACTTCACCACTCATAAAGTTGGCACCCCTTATCATCCACAAACAAGTGGGCAAGTTGAGATTTCCAATCGGGAGATTAAAAACATTCTAGAGAAGACAGTCAGACCAGATCATAAAGACTGGTCTCAACGTCTAAGTGATGCTCTCTGGGCTTATAGAACAACATTTAAGACCCCGATTGGAATGTCTCCATATAGGCTTGTTTTTGGAAAAACATGTCATTTGCCTGTGGAATTGGAACATTGTGCATATTAGGCCATCAAGACGTTCAATTTTGATATGGTCAAGGCTGGATCGCATCGTAAGCTTCAACTTAATGAGTTGGAAGAGATCTGAAATGATGCGTACCACAATGCCAAAATCTACAAAGAACGAACGAAGATATTTCATGATAAATCCATTCTTCGTAAGTCCTTTGAACCGTCTCAAAAAGTTTTTTTGTTCAACTCTCGGTTACGACTTTTCCCTGGAAAGTTGAGATCTTGGCGGTCTGGACCTTATATTGTGAAAGCAGTGTTCCCACATGGAGCTGTGGAGATTGTTAACCCTAAGGATGGCCATGTATTTAAGGTAAATGGTCAACGACTTAAGCCATTCTTAGAGTTACCTCAATTAGAAGTCGAGGTTGATGTGATTCTATTAGAGGACCCTGTGTATCAGAATTGAGGATCTTTTGGGTTTTGTCGAGCTGATGACGTTAAACCAAGCGCTACTGGGAGGCAACCCACCTTTTGTTGTAAGAGTGCATGTTGAGTGTGTATTTTATCTATTTCTATTAACTAATCCACAATTCTTGTCTCTGAGCTCTCATCGGTGGATTACTTGTGGAAATTGGTAAAATCTTCACCGCGGTAATACTGTTCTAACCTCCTCTCATGTACTTATTTTATTAATTTGTCAGAATTATTTTGTTAAACATTGATGACAATGTTTGGATTAGGTTTGGGGGTAGGGTTCATGAGTCGGTGAATTTTTCGTGGTGTTTTCTTTTCTTATTCTTAAAAAAAAAAAAAAAAAAACATTGTGCTTTTCTGTCAAAAAAAAAAAACTTGGTCTTTTGCGATTATGAAAATGGATTTTAAATGTTTTATGTTCAAGAAAATGCAAGCCAACTTGAAATATTGGTATATTGATAAAGACTGAAAGTTTAGTATGATCCTTAAGTTAGATCTAGTTCATAAGATTTTTCAACTCGATTATCTTTGCACCATGAGCCATGTTAGCATAACTTGAAGTTGATGAGTAAAGTATATACTAGAAAACCTTAGAATAATAGTGAAGACTTAACTCTGAAAGTTTTGAACCTTTCTATTTTTCCGAGGATTATACATAAACTCTGATTTTTCTTGAGTCCGTATTATCTCGTTGATGATCTCATTATTCTCATTTTTCTGATCAATTGCTTTGGGAATGACATCAAAATTGAATTTTTACACTAGTAGAACTTCTTGGCTTATTCAATTGAGATGTCATAATACTGACCCGAATTTAGGAAATGATCTAGGCATTTTTTTTCCTTTTCTTTCTTTAGACCATTAACTAGCTTTTTAACTTACTCATAACATTAACCTTTTTGTAGCCTTTTGAGCCTCAGAATAACTTTTATTTGTTAACCCATTAACCTTTACCCAACTTTTCTGGGAATGTGTATGGATGGATTAACTTAGTGTAAAAAGGGCATTAAAGAGCAAAATATGAGATATTTCATAAATCCTCTATATGAAAAAAAAATGATTCTTCAATGAGGATAAAGATGTGAGAATGAAGAAAAAATTGATGGTGCGCAACATTTGTTTATTCTTGACAGCCCTAATTGTTCGTTGAATGGGTGTATACATTCCTAGAAATTTTTGTTAGAATCCTTTGACATTCCTTATTAACCATTACCCAAGCCCCGTTACAACCCAACAAAGTCCTAGTTTATCTTAGGTAAAGGTTGGTTCTGTAGATGTGGAGATTTAATAACCAAGACCTATGATGTTTGATTCAACATTCCCAAAAGTAATTGATATTCCTATCCATGAGATCATGTTCATTCCATTCTTGAAAAGTCCGTTCTTCATAATACTATATGTGAGATGATTGTTTTCCATTATTTAATCTTTCCTCACATATAAACTTAGTGAAATACCAAATCTCTGAGTGCTTTATTGTGATTGACATGAGAGGTTTGAAGTCAAAACAAACATTCTATAGGAGATTTAGTCATTATTTTACTTTGAAATGAAAAGTTATGTTGATAGTGTTTTTCACACACACACATTGAGTTGAGGATGATTATGAATTTTTTCTAACTTTTAAAGAATATTAAATTATTTGGAGATTTGTTGATACACGAAAATGACACTGTTGGTTTCTTGCATATCTTGAAGTTTTAAAATAAACACTAATTGACCAAGTTTTGTTGAGTCAGTAATGTTTGTGGGTAACATATTCTGGAAACCCTCACTAGATTATAACTCGTCCCCTAGAGGTAATCTAGGGGTTCAAAGCCTTGTTGCATGTTGTCAAAGGTAAGTGCAATCGACGATGCCTACGAAAGTGAGTTAGGATTTTCTTTTCGGTTTTCTTCTTTGTTTTGCTCGGGGACTAGCAAAATATAGGTTTGGGGGTATTTGATAATCACATAATTATAACATTTTTTACATCTTATTATATTTTTGTTAATCCTTGTTTTATTTTATTTTAAATTAATTATTAAAATTTTGTGTTTTTTAGAATTCGGAGCAATAACGAAGAAATCAAAGAAAAATGGAATGAATAAATCACAGACGGTGACTTCAGAGGAAGTGGAGGTGAGAATAGCCTTAAGCCCATAACCTAAACTCAAAACCAAACCCAAAACCAAATCCGTAAACCCAAACCCAATCAAACCCAAAGCATATTATCTTAATTATCCAAGATTCTAGTTTGATTTAAGCCTTAAATCACTCATTGAACCCTCCCCTTAACATGTCCAAGTTCATTTTCTCAAACCCAATCAAACCCAAAGCATATTATCTTAATTATACAAAATTCTAGTTTGATTTAAGCGTTAAATCACTCATTGAACCCTCCCCTTAACTTGTCCAAGTTCATTTTCTTAATTCTCTATAAATACAATAGAAATGAATAAGAAAGGGGAAGAAGAGAAGGGAAAGAAAAAAAAATACAAAATACCAAAACCTCTTCTTCACAATTTGTGATTCTCATCACCATCCCAACCAAGCAAAATCACCACCCACAGCCTATCCATCTCTGTTTTCTCTCATTCACTCCACCGAAACAGGGGCGTGACAACCCTGTTTCACTTCATCTTCAACCACTGTCACCGGCTACACCACCACGCATCACAACACGACCATCACACACACCAGACAGCTTCCATCTCGGCCTCTCTCTCTGTTAGAATTGAGGAAGAAAGGTTGGGTACTATTTGCACCCCACCTTATAACTCAGTACCACCATAAAGACTTAAATCAAGTTGACACTACTGGCACCCAGTGGAAGTTGCTGAGAGCACCTCGGCTGAGAAAGATCAGAACTATTTTCACCCACTGGGATCCGCTAAGCCACACTGGACTTGTTTCTGTTTGCACCCTGCTGAATGCTCTGTAACACCACAGTGAATTAAGACTCAAACTCTAGAATTAATTTCATTTTACTTTATTATTCCATGATTAATATTAATTGATTTGCAATTTATAATATTTTACTTTCACCTAATATGTCATGCATCTTGGGTTGTTAGAAAAATATTATGTTATAAATCAAGCATGTTTTAATTGAATAATTAAACTTATGATATATTGTGCCCTAAAAAGACAATTAATGCTATGAGTTTATACATTGCTAGAGTCATTTATTTGAAATTAGAATAATAAGAAAAATTGAATATAATTTTAGGAGCTTGAAAAATATTTTGCAAATTGTGGTTTCCCTCAAGATCTTTTCTTTTATTTATTGTTATTTTTATTACTTTTGTGTAACTCCCATTTTCTCTATATTAGTTTAGGTAAATTATTAAATTCAATTAAATCCACCTTCTTCATGGGATCGACCCGTACTTGGCGTTGTCTACCAGTTAGACACTGTGCACTTGCGGTTATTACAAGTGGGTCAAATTAGCCTGTTTATTTAGGTCGGTTAAACCTGCAACAAGATCCCACTCCTGATGCTCCTCATTCATCAGCGCCAACAGCTCCAGCCGGCCATGAACAACCCAGCGAAACTCACATTTGGCTTGTTCCCGGAAAAGCTCTTCTTCTTACACTTTTGCATCAATAAGGTCACGCTCTATTAGCTCCAACTTGCCAGTTAGCACATCGACTTGAGACTGCTCTATGGCCAGACTGCTGATATTCACATAATTATTACATAATAGATCCCTTAATTTATATATGATAGTGTTTCGATTATTATATTTTATAATAATTATTTCGTTTTTATGTCTTTGCAGGAATTTGAGCGTGAATGATGAAATCATATTAAGGCAACAATTTAAGGAATGACAATTGGTCGATTCTAGCGGTGGTACAAAGTAGAGGGACACATATCTAAACCTAACCCTAATAAACCTAGGTCCACCTAATTTAACCTAAGCCCAAACCCAAGATGCTAACCTAAAAACCCAAGCCCAAGATAATAGGAGAACCCTATTTAGCTCCCCCATCTTAGAGAAAGTTTCTCGCTCTCTTCTTCCACATCCCTTTTCCCCTCCTCTCTTTTCCAGCCACCACACCAATCCACACTGTCGGCAATCCTCGCTCGATAGGAGAGCCAGCAGTGCGATAATCCCGCCATCACCCTTCATCTCGTCGTCTCTCTCTCGTTCTCCCAGCCAACAACCACATCCTCCTTCATCCCACTGAAACAAGGGTGTGACAACCCTGTTTCACGTCATCACGCCACACAGCCACCACCACCACCGAGCTACAACCATCGTCACTAACCACCGTGAAACAGGGGCGTGACAACCCTGTTTCACGTTACAAACCTCACCACGCCACCGAAACAGACCACCACCTTCTCTGTCCAGAACACAGCCGCCACCACCATCAGACGCACCACCACCGCGCGCACAGAACAGAGGAGAAACAGGGAGCAAGTCCCAGTTTTCGCCCCTCACCGCCGCCCCTGTTTCTCCCCTCTCTCGGCCCTCCTTCCTGCTTTCCTCTCTTCTCCACGGTCTCTCCCTCCTCCACTTCTCTTTCTCTGCTCCTGCTTCACAACAAACCACGCAACCACACCATCAGCCGCCGCGAAACAGAGCTCACGACAGAGCACCACCGCTCCTCTCCTTCTCGTCGTTTCGTTATCTCGTTGTTTCCTCACCCTATCTCTGTCTTCTTGCAGGTACCGGAGCCAGTTAGGGAGAAGAGGACGCTCGCGAAGACGAAGCAACAGACGCGGCACAGAGCGCATCGCGTTGGAGACAAAGGCGGAGCTGCGCAATTTTTGGAGTGAGAAAACTGTTTTTTCAAAACAGTTTTGGCTATTGACACCCCGAGAATCTATAAGTGCCACCACAATGCAATTTCAGCCATTTTCTCGGGATTCGCGTTAGTGCAGAGATGACTTCACCTCAATTGATGCTGTGACCACCGCTACCATGGAGAGCTAAACCCTTCGCCAAGGCAAAGATGAAACCGCAGGATTTCTTAGAGTTTGTTGTATTTAAATTTATTATTTTCTTTATGCTTGAACGTTAAACACATTTGATTTATGAGTCTCAATAATTTGCTTTCACCGATTATATCCTGATTAATTATCTAGACTAGTCGGTAGTTAGAAGTACCCTTTGTTGAAATTCAAAAGCCTGATTTAATCAATTAATCTGAATCTGTAATTGTGTGTGCCGTAAGAAGACACACAATGCTAGGGGTTTAGGATTAGTTAAAATAAACCTATGATTGTGTGTGCCGTAAGAAGACACGTAATGCTAGGGGTTTATACCTTTGCTGAAATCAATTGCGAACTTAGATTAATCTTTAGGTTAGTCATGTTAATTCTTGAAAAAAATAATTTGGATTACACAAATCTCAAAGAACCTGTGGTGGAGTCAATGCCTTGGTTTCCCTTCTCATATTCTTAAAAATTTCTTATTTTGCTTTTTAAATTGATTTTTAATTTAGATATTTTAATTGTTGTAACCCCATTTAAATTAGTTTAAGTCAACTCTGAAAATTTAATTGCAACCACAGTCCTTGTGGGATCGACCTGTACTTGCCCTTGTCTACCACTTAGACACTGTGCACTTGCAGTTATTACAAGTAGGTTAAATTAACCTATTTATTTAGGTTAGTTAAATCTGCATCAAGTTTTTGGCGCCGTTGCCGAAGACTGTAGCGGTGTAATTGAATTTTTAGAGTTTATTTTCACTAGTTTGTAGTTTAGGTTAAAAAAATAAATAATAATAATAATAATAAATAAATTAAAAAATTAGGTCAGATATAAGATTGCTTTTTCTTTTAGGATAGGCTTGATTTTATTTTTTTAGTTATTTCTTTTAAGTCTTAAGAAGTTTTGATACTTGTTTTTGTTTTTTTTTGCAGGTATTAACAGGGAGGAAGCATATATTACAGATTACACGCTTCTCGAGAAAATTGGACGATCCTGCAAACGTCAAGCAAAGTTTTTATTTTTTATTTTATTTTATTTATTTTGTGAGGAGAGTTTTAATTTTATTTTCACCTCGTTTTACGAGTGTGTGGTGTAATAATTTTTAAACTCTACTGTTTTTCATTTTGTTTAATCACAAAAAAAAAACCTAAATTCTAAGTCAAAAAAAAATATAGGGAAACAATTTTAATTGGTACCCAATAATTTCTTGTGATTTAGAAATCCGACTTCTAAGACCAAGACCAGTAAATTTATTTGCATGTGCTTGTGTGTTGAGTGAAACGGATAAAAAAGAAGTCGAACAATTTTTTTGAATTGTGCTAATTGTTTTTGTGCAGAACGGAATACGCACACTGTAAGTACTTCTATCACACGCAACGTATTAGCGACTTGGGTGCTTTGTGTAATTGTTTGAAATTGTGTGATTGATTGTTTAATTTCTGTAATTGTGGATGCTAAACTTTAGTAATTCATAATAAGCATACCCAACTTCTAAATAGAAACTGGTGGGACTTGATATCCCCACCTCATCACTCCAACTGTGTGCAACCAATAGCCAAACATAATTAAAATCAATTAGCAAGTTAGATAGAGCCATTGTTTAGGTACGGTGTTCATAGGACAACCAAGACCAAGGTGAATTCAATAATTTTTGTGTTGACCAAAGCTAAAAGTGACGATGGGTTTAATCATTCAATGAACTCTGAGAGGTCACTGCCACAAGGGTAATTTACCCGGTACGCCGAGTCATAAGTAAGCTACGATCCACAAGAAGAATTGGTGTAACCAACAGTTTTGGGTTAAGAACACAAGCCTCAAGTGTACATCTAACGTCACATCGTTCTCACATCTACTGCTTACAGAGCGGTAGCACAAGGAAGTACTTAATTGGACCATTGTGACCTCCTTCTCTTGTGCGATAATCCGATTTCTTTGAAACAAAACTCTAGCCTACTGATTTTGAACTTTGTGGTGTAAAGTGTACACTCTTGGGATCAACTTGTAGCACCCATTGCTTTGTCATAAAGATTACATAAGAAATAATTGTCCCCCAAAAATAAAAAGATAATTGATCTCAAAAACGTTGATTGCTTAGGGAGGCATGTTTCTTGTGCATTTATTGGTTGCTGATTGCGTGTAAGCCTGTGTATATTTTTAGAGTTAGTGCTTAAAAAAATGAACCTCAATAATTATCCATCTTGGTTTCCTGAGTAAGTCAATGCATTTAATGTCATGCGACAACCTGATTATGCTCCATATTCAGATTATTACAACTCAGGTTTCGCATATTATCCTGACTTCCTCTCACCTTCTACTGAGGATAAAGACTCTAAGGATTACTTCTCCCCTTCTACCTCAAAGCTCGAAACAGCTATTATGACGATGACTCGGAAATTAGATGCACTTATGAATTTGACTCAACCCCTACCTCCCACTAATGTTTCATTTGAGGGTTATGTTGCATGTTCGAGTCCTAGTCATTCTACAGCTGATTGTGATTTGCAATATGATTATCCTGAATATTTCGCTGAGCAAATCCATTCTTTTAATGCTAATTGGCGACCTGGTTATAATTCAAAGTTCAACTATTACAGCCCTGGTTTTGCCAATAATCAAAATCTCTCTTGGGCTCATAACTCACACCAAGGGGGACATATTTTCTCTCAGGCTCCTCAATACCCTAATCATGTTATGCCTCAATTTAACCAAGCTCCTCCATCCAACACATCAAGTTTAGAGGAATTAATCAGCTTTTGCAGCGCTCAGCAAGTATAATTGATCAGAAGTCTAAGGACATATCTGAGTTGAAAGCCACGACTCAAAGACTTGAGATAGATGTGAGTCAGATAGCTGAGACACTTCTTGAGATAGAGTCAGAGGAATTCCCCAGCCAATCTATTTCCAACCCAAATGGTCAATTTGAAACTAGTGGCACATCTGAGCCTGACAGTGAAGATGTCCAATCCATTACTACCCTTAGGAGTGGAAAACTGGTTGACAATTAGGTTGGAATGACTGACATAAGTGTTATTATATCCTCACCCAATTTTACACAGGTTGCATCCTCCTCTCATAAGAAGGCTGATAAAGCCTCATTTATTGATGAACCTGTAGATTCTGAGACACTACAGACATCTCCTTCCCATGTTGACTCATTAGACATATGCCTTCCTAGTGACTCATGCATAGAATCAAACTGTGAACATTCTTTAGAATCTCCGCTTGACTGTTTTCATGATACACATGACCATTTAGAGGCTTGTTTGACTCATTTTAGTTTAGACTTTGATGTTGATGATTCCATTAGGGAAGTCAATGATTTGCTTGACTCGGTCCCGATTGTGGATCCTAGTTATAAATGGAAGTCTAAAGTGTAGCCTCTTCCACTCAGTGAGTCAAAACTAGTCCCATCAGTTGAGCCCCCCGAGCTTGACCTTAAACAATTACCTGACACCCTTAGGTATGCGTTTTCAGGTACTGATGATACTTTGCCTGTTATTATTTCATCTATATTGAATTCAAAATAGGTTGTCCCAAAGAAGTTGGGAGGTATATCTAATGAGAGACTACATGCCATAGGTAGTGCTAATTCTAGGTTTGGGGTGTTGTTGCGTCGTCTAACTCATCATCTTGGTGTAATCCATTTTGTTGTGATGAACCTGTACCACCCGACATATCTATAGACATACCTATTTCCATCCCTTTCATATTGACTGATGCTACCTATGTGGATCCATTGTTTGTAAGTGAGGATTTCAATTTTCACCATCCTGATGTGAAAATTATCCAATCTTCTGATTTGGAACCAGACTTAGGATGTTCCATTTTAGGAGTAAGGGAGGATCCTTTGTTGCATATCACTACTTGCGACCCATTCATATTTAAGATCCCTACTGACTTCCAAGGAATGCGAGCTCCTTTACAATTTCTATATGATTTTAGATGGTGTCTTTGCAACTTTTGGGATGTGCTAGTATATCTTGTGTCGCATGTGGTTGCTATTTTTGAGTGGACTGATCCTCAACTTTTCAGGTTGTTGGTATACGATTCCTTAACCCTTTTGAGGAGAATGTTCGTCACTTCATGATATATCATTCATGAGGGAGAATACATGTCGGGCTGACGACGTTAAACCAAGCGCTCCTAAGAGGCAGCCTAGCTTCAGTTGTGTCATTATGGTTAGTCTGGATTGATTTTCGAGTTCTTTCTAGTTGCATTTCACTCATACTCGTTAGCTCCGTAACAATTTTGACTTACAACTGATACATGTAATTTTTTTTTATTTTTTTTCATTTGTGTCATGTATTGTTTTTATCAATTTATCATGATTAGTCCACAGTTCTTATGTCTCTGAGCGTTCATTGGTGGAAGATTTCATCGAAATTGGTAAAAACTTTCCCATGGTAATATCACTTTAACTCTCATCTTTTTTTTTCCTGCATTTGTCATGATCATCATTTTAGACATTGAGGACAATGTTTGGTTTAGGTTTGGGGGTGAGGTTGATGAGTTCTTCTGCATTTTTCAAGAAATTTTGACCTAAAAGTTATTTCACAATTTACTATTGTATTCTACTCAATCTCCATTGAATACATAGTTAATTATGATTGTGTGAAAATTTTTCACTTTGAAAATGCATTCAAGATCTAAGTCTTTTCCAATGAAGAGGATGTGCTTTCAAGTATGCCTGAAAATTTGAGAAATACATGCTTTCACTTGTCACCTTTATATATCAACAGGAAAACATATGGTTTGATATAATCCTTAAGTTAGGTCTATTTCATGAGATTTTTTTCAACTAGATTACTTTTTGCACTATAAGCCATATTAGCATGATTTGAAGTTGATGAGTGAGATATGAGCTAGAAAACCTTAGAATAATAGTGGAGACTTAACCCGTGAAAGTTTTGAGCCATTCTTTCCTTTCTGAGGGTTAGATAAATATACTCTAATTTTTCTTGAGTTCGCATTAAGTCGTTGATGATCTCATTATTCTCATTTTTCTTATCAATTGCTTTGAGAATGACATTAAAATTAAATTATTGCACTAGAACATTTTAGTTTATTTAGTTGAGATGTCATAATACCAACCTGAACTTAAGAAATGGTGTAGGCAAGTTTTTCCTAAACCTTTTCTAGCCTTTTTACTTACCCACTCATTAGTTCCATTTTGAAGCCCTTTGAGCCGTTGATAGCCGTTTATTTGTTAACCCCTTATCAATACCCAATTTATCTAAGAATGTTTATGGATGAATGTTAGTTGGAAATGGGCAATTACAAAGAGCAGAGTCAAATATACCATGAGTCCTCAGTGTTGAAACATTTTATTGAGTAGAAGAGGAAATGCATGTAGTTGAAAAAAAAAAATGAAGAAAGTAATTGATGGTTAGAACATTGATTTACTCTTCATAGCCCTTGTGTTAGTTCAATGGGTGTATACATTCTTAGAGATTTTTCGTATACCTTTTTCCATTCTTTGTTAGCCATTACCTAAGCCCCATTACAACTTATTAAAGTCCTAATTGATCTTAAGAGATGGTTAGTTTCGTAGATGTGGAGATTAAATAAATAAGAACTATGGTGTATGATTTAACATTCTCAAAAGTAATTGATATTCCTGTCCATGAGATCATATTCATTCCATTCTTGAAAAGTTCGTTCTTCATATTACTATATGTGAGATGATTGTTTTCCATTTACTCTTTTCCTCACATATAAACTGAGTGAAATAACAAATCTCTGAGTGTTTTATTGTGAGTGACATGAGAGGTTTGAAGTCAAAACAAACTTTCTAAAGGAGATTTAATAATTGTTTTACTCTGAAATAAAAAGTTATGTTGATAAAGGCCATGCACACACACACTTCGAGTTGGGAATAATTGATGAAATTTATTTAACCTTTGGGTATTATTAAATTGTTGTGAGACTCTTTGATATATTATTGTGAGACTGTTAGCTATTTTCAAAATTTTTTGGCAATTCAATTCTTACTCTGAGGATAATAGACTGAGTTACCATGTTTTGGAAATTTATGAGTCGTAATGTTTGTGGGTAACATTTCTGGAAACCCTCACGAGACTATAACTCGTCCACTAGAGGTAATCTAGGGGTTTAAAGCCTTGTGGCACGTTTAAGGTAAGTGCAACCGATGATTCCTGCGAAAGTGAGTTAAAATTTTATTTTTATTGTTTTGCTCGTGGAATACCAAAATATAGTTTGGGGGTATTTGATATTCACATAATTATTACATAATATATCCCTTAATTTATATATGATAGTGTTTCGATTATTATATTTTATAATAATTATTTCGTTTTCATGTCTTTGCAGGAATTTGAGCGTGAACGATGAAATCATATTAAGGTGACAATTTAAGGAATGAGAATTGGTCGATTCTAGCGGTAGTACAAAGTAGAGGGACACATATCTAAACCTAACCCTAATAAACCTAGGTCCACCTAATTTAACCTAAGCCCATACCCAAAATGCTAACCTAAAACCCAAGCCCAAGATAATAGGAGAACCCTATTTAGCTCCCCCCCATCTTAGAGAAAGCTTCTCGCTCTCTTCTTCCACATCCCTTCTCCCCTCCTCTCTTTTCCAGCCACCACACCAATCCACCTTGCCGGCAATCCTCGCTCGATAGGAGAGCAGGCAGTGCGATAATCCCGCCATCACCCTTCATCTCGTAGTCTCTCTCTCGTTCTCCCAGCCAACAACCACCTCCTCCTTCATCCCACTGAAACAGGGGTGTGACAACCCTGTTCACGTCATCACGCCACACAGCCACCACCACCACCGAGCTACAACCATCGTCACTAACCACCGTGAAACAGGCCATTTTGCTGAACCATGTAAAGTAATCTGTCTCTTTCCTTTGTATTGCTTTCTATTTGTCTCCACATTCATATGCGTGTCTGTCTATGTATGCTAAGCACACATTCCTAATATTTGCAAAGAGATCGAACATTTTTTGCTGCCATTATTGCCCCATCATTGGATTCAAGTTCTGTTTCATCCAGTGGATTTTTTGCTGTACTGTACAGATATGTAAAAATCTTGGGAAGACCACTTCTTGGTATACCACCACCTTCATCAGAGATCTGTGGTACAAGAAAGTTGAGCTTTTGCTAAACTAACTCGTTTACAGAGTAGAAAGAAAACTACCATATGTGTTTTGCATGTATATATGAATGTGTACGTATGTCTTGCATTTGGGTGTATACTAATACTATGCACATCTTTATTGGATAAAACTGAAATAGAACCCTAGTAATAGATCACATGGGCCATAAACAATGGCAAAGCTTAGATGCGTGTATGTAAAGTTTATTTCAACTACAATTCATCATTAAATAATCAAGCACGTACCTTTATTGTGACATCTTCTAACCCATCAGCAACTATGATTCTAACTGGAGGTGCATCTCTTTCAGAATCCAAAAATCGCTCTTGGACAGCACGCAAGGAGTTCTTAACCAACTCGAACACCATAAGATGCAAGTGTGTTGGAACATACCTAACATATGATCAAAGAAGAGAATTGTAATGAACAACGGAACCACAATAGCTTTTCCAACTATGCTAAAAAGGTTTTGCAACCATTTATTCTGTTATATTCAGCTTTTTGTCTTTTTCTTTTTCAATCTATCTCCTCAATAAAGTTAATGACGGTCTTCATACATCTCCATTAGAATGCATCATCAACCAGCCTTTACTTAAGAAAGTGAAGAAAGAAGTCCCGGACCTTGGTCAAGCTAGCAGCAAGTTCTTAAAGTTTAAGAACAGCCAAGGTTGAGTTCATCTCTAGCCTCAACTTGAAGAAACTTATCTGCTAATTGCCAAGGAATTTGGTCAGACATGTTACAGTTACTAAATCCTTTGTTGATCAGAGGAATTTACAAGAAGCAAGAACATCATTTGTTTGTAGACCACACTGAGCCATAAAGAGACAACTATCAAGCTGAAACTAGCAATCAAGGTTCAAGATTGTTTTGTCATAAGAAGCTTATGGTCTCCAAAGCAAAATGCATTTGAGACCATAAACTTCTATTCGAATACAGCTGAATGCCAACTAGACTTGCTTGTAACCAAAACAATGCGAGGAGAACACTATGCACTAAGCTATTTGAATGGTACGATGATTATGGTATTGATCATAATGGTGAAGTCTTTCAGTTCTTCAAGATACAGCCACAGTTGTGTTGCATCTTTAGAAAGAATCAGTCAACAACATTTTGAATCCTTTGAATATATGGGATCAAGTCGTTACCAGGTACCCGTATCGTTGCACATAAAAATGTATGTTGAAAGCTATTTTCAAAAAGTCACAACATTTTGAACCACGAAAAAAAAAAATTATAATCTCTCTCTAGAATCTTCAAAGGGATAAAAAGCCCTTTCTCAACTAGTAACGGTATGGTTTTATCAATAAAGAGCAACAACAAAAAGAATATGTTCATGATGGTGTTAATGAACACGTGGCTAATACAAGAAAGTATATAAAAGTAGAACAAGAAAATAGAATAACTTACGGAAAAGTGAAATTAGGATCACCATAGATGTCGATATTAGGTGCGCTCCCATACTCCGGTAAACAAACAGAACGGGCATCCTCACTAGCATGACGTGCTACAGCCACATGAGACATTTTAGTATGTATATAGCCGACGCAATCCGGTTCAGGATTTGGATCATGCAATGCCACGTGCTGCCTTGAGTTTGAAAAAAACTTGAAGGTTTAGCAAATGAATCTGATATATCTAACAAATAAAAAAGCTAACTTTTAACATTGGGCAAACAAAACCAATAAAATTAGATGGAAAAGGAAGTTACCAATCAGCATACGAATCCCGATTCTTGACATGTAAAATCTGTCGAGAAACTGGTGGATTTCATCTAGAGAAGGAGGCTTTGTCTTCTGAGTCAAGTCCTTTTTTAGTTGTTGAGCCTCCAAAACCATCATAGGGACAACATTGTTGTGTCTAACTTTAATCATCTTAATCATTTCTGTGAAAGCCAATTCATCGCTGGTATCCTTAACTTCCGGAAAGGCCCGAAGATCGCGGAAAGAGTCTAAATACCAGTCTCGAACCTAACGAATACGACAAAATTGATTAGTGAATTGACCTCTAAAGTCATCCTCTAGTCGCCGCATATTCATCATTTCACACAATTTATTAACAAACTCGCGTTTTTTAAAGAAACACTTTACATTTCTAGATTACCATTGAACTAAAAGTATTCTACAATCTACTATCCATGTATATGCAAAATTCACTTCAAATAGCCCAGAGTTTATATCATCTAAAATGAAATTGGTCTATGGAAAGAAACTATAAATCAAAACCAATGAAACAGAATTAGATCATGAAGCCTTTCAAAAAAAAGAATTAGATCATGAAAGTCCATCAGAGGAATCTACACCGTATAAGGTAAAGAAATCCAAAACCATAACTACAGAGATACAGAGTGACAAAGTTAATAAATTCTCCACCACACAAAAATGCTGCAGAAATGGTAACTACTTCTGCAAATAATTTCTTACTTTATTCAACAGGACAATACATCGACCATTAGAACCTGCAAGAACAACTAATTTCAAACCCCACACAGGACATTACTCAAACGCCAAGCAATCAGAAATGAGAACTATGCTGCAGAAATGATAATTATTTATGCTAATGGCTTCTTCTACCACACCAACCATTACAAAGCCACCAATTCAAATCCCACAGAGGAAAATACTCAAACAACAAGCAATCAAACCACAAACACATCATGCAAATTAAAACCTCCGGACTAAACTAATCTAATCCTATACCAAATGGTGAATTATTTGATTATTAATTCCAACAAAGTATTGGTGTCTCTGCCTCACAGTTGATCTTTAGCACAAAATTTTGTTCAATTCCTAAATGTGAGAGGTAGCCGCTCTGAAGAAAATATTTCAGAGAAAATACATGTACCTCTAATCCAACAATTAAGTGCTTGAACGCTAAACCCAGTGTCCCACATCTGACTGCCAAAAGTCTGCAAATTATTAGAGACTTTAGCAAATGTATTAATTGGCAACAAAATGTTGTATCAAGTCATATATATCCAAAGTGAAATCTGTAGGAATTTACCTGCATCTTCATTCCATCTTCAGCAACCCACAAGTAATCTTGAACCCTGGCAAGATGTCTCTTGAATGCATCTGAGTTTGGGTCTTCCACCCAACAAGCAAGCATACAAAAGGCCTGTTGATGAGGTACTTACTATTCATATGTTGTTTTCCCATGAATTCTCT
This sequence comes from Berberis vulgaris, assembly GCA_963556465.1. Lineage (NCBI taxonomy): Eukaryota > Viridiplantae > Streptophyta > Magnoliopsida > Ranunculales > Berberidaceae > Berberis > Berberis vulgaris. The sequence goes on from OY747131.1 coordinate 60,646,095, forward strand.
TTTTACATTGTTCAAAACTTATGTATCATGAGCTAAACATTAGTAATTAGTATTATTCTTTTTTACCTTTGCTACACATCCAATGTTAATGTATCGACTATTCTCGTCTTCATAGTGAATGTGCTTCATTGTTACTTCCAGCGCCTTCTCTCTTAATTTTGACATAGGCCAACGTTGTAGCAGAGGCTCTGTAAACACGTAAAGAGAATCCCAAATCAAGTTTTGCAGAAGAGGATTGGGATAGTAAAGATCCTCCTGTGGTACCAGTTCATTTAGCATATATAAACATTCCTTACATGTAGGCATCTAGCAGGTAAACTCAACTAACCTCAGCGCAAACATGCCGTGTTTTGAACCAATTTATTTCATGGTAAGGCTGAACATGAAGTTCTTCCCTCAGAGATACAATAAGATCTGTCATTGGACCTACGAACCTCTTCCCATATAAGTATGACATAGGCATGTAAGCCATTCGACAGTAACACCACAATTTTCCTGCATTGCATTAAATAGAATTTAGCTCGAAAAAGGAATTCAACTTTACAACATCATGGAAAAACTTTTTGTTTCATTTAGGAGCAGAACTTTTGTATAAAAAAGAATCAAAAGTTGTGTTGTGAACCTGCATTTATAGGGAGAAAGGAAGGAAGAAGCAAAACTTCAGGGGGCATAGGATGGGAACCTGACCACTCAGACACTCCAAGTATCTGCATGAACATGGATCATATTATATAGATCACTAGTCAGGAACTATATATGTAGCAAATTTAGGTATGGAGATTTATTGTTACCATACCGAAGGCCAAGTCTTTCCCCAAGCTGGTATTGATGTTACACCACCATGGTCACGTATCCATTTACGACCTCTTGCACAAGCATTTTCTTGACCTCCACATAAGAGGAGATGTCGGATCCCAATTTGCAAATAGACATTATTGAGATTTTAGGGGCCCAATTTGATCTAACGACACCTAATTTCGATTTGGCGAAGGAGAGGAAGCGAGAGATCCTCAGACTCGAATAACAACATCACTCGCAGCTGCAACAGATCTGATTGCAGAACAAACACCTCGCAGAATATAAGAGAAATGGAGTGAAATTCTTGAATGTAAACAATAGAACTCACAACAGAAACAATAGTAGTGTGCATAGAACCTTATACAAGTAATAATCCAGTTCACTATTCTCATATGGTTCCCGAATCAGATAGTTCTCAAGCAACAGTGTAAAAAAGACCACAACAACAAACCTCACCTTCTCGAGAGAGATGTAGCATTGACCATTTGGTTTAGCAGCTTTGGTGGCTAGACGGGCCATTAGCATATTTCCAGAAACACCAGCACTTGCAGTATGCTCAGGATCTTCATGTTCTCCTTTCTGATTACTGAAGCTATATGCTCAGGATCTTCATCTTCTCTATCCGTTACATCAAGAAACGCTTCATCGCAACTCACAGCCTGTATTATCCAATAAGAGTTAGCTTGTCAGGAAAGAAACTAAGAAGAGTGAAAAGATGGTTTGAATTGAACATTTCAAGGTATCCACATAGTGATAGTACATACCTGAACTTTGTTACAGTACTTGTGCAAGATGTTATAAAACTGATCAGCAACCTGCAACATATACGGATGTCAGTTTCCATTTGATAAAGTTCCATTCCACATTCTCTATTATGCTATTAGTATTTGTTGAAGTACCATCATCTCTATGTTATTGGTTAGTTTATTCATCATATATAATAGACATGTTTATTCATTTGTAATATGTAAATGCAATAGAAAATTTCATCTCCGTAAGTGCTTGACTTAAATTTTAGTTAAAAAATGGCATATGAGTTATTGTAGTTAAAAGGTATATAGGTTATAGTTTACTCTATGACTTGACATACTCTACATTGATTAGGTAACTAGGTAACCCGAACTAATTGACAATAAAGAGATAAATGTGTCAAGCATAGTAGGCTCTACCTTCCCTACTGAGAACAGCAGAATCTGGGGATGATGGAACTCTGGGCCTTTTAGGCCGAGGCATCTGAAGTGTATTCAGAGTAGGAGTTAGTGCAGGCTCAATTTTCTCTGGGCAAGGAACAGAAGAATGTTCATCCCACCTAACCTGCAGAAACAAACAATACAAACAAATTAAAAACAGAATAAAGTAAACAAATCAATTAAATAAATCCAAATATTCTTCAAAAAAGTGATTACCCTGAGGCATCTCCATTTTGATGCAGGCCACTTGTTCGGATCAGAGTCTCCGATTCCAACTATGGTGCCAGTAAACCTGTCATATGAACCAAAAAAAGAATCCCGAGAACTAAGATAAACAGGGAGAGAACTGACATCGCTCATAGTAAGAAGACAGCATAGCTAAGCTTATTCAGTATGTGGAGCACCACTAACATACCTCTGCTCTGGAGCTTCTTCACCTTCAAATCTCATCTTGAACCTCATTCCAATAGAATAATTGTTCTTGGTGGACTCCATATACTGCTCAAAGGGCACAATAAACTCAGCAGGGCTTGTCCTATAACATGATAAATGATTACGTAACAATAAAATGTGTAATCTAACGTAACAGCACATATTTCCATAAAAATGGAACTGGACCCATAGAGAAATTGATTTACTACAACTTATATGCTTGCAGGCTGCAGCACAAAATCTTACGAGTAATGGCAAATCATACCTCGGTTTGTAATAGACGGTAAACATAGTTCCAGTTGATACAGCATGCCATGCTGTAGCAAGCACACCCAAGTGCATGTTGTGACTTGATATAACTGAAGACGGGACATTGCTCTGTTGCCTCATTGCACGCCTTACACCAACACGAAGTTCCCCATTTTCACCTCTGAGAAATGTTAACCATGCGTTGAATATGTTATCACGCATTGACACATTTTAAATCAATGAAACTCGGTGTATCTGAAATATTGTACCTAAGAAAGATAAAAGCATCTCCTGCAACCAGGTTTTTAGAGCTTACAAAGACACTCCAGCCACTTTGAAGCAAGTGTCTCCTTGGTTGACCTGGCACACAAACCATTCGCATCTTAAACACGTCAATTTGAAATTCAATATGGAAGAACATAAGAATTGGAAGTACGACGATGAATTGTTAAAATAAATATATATATATATATATAGTTCTCATCCAAAATGACAATCAATCTCTCTAAATGCAACTAAGACATGAGATAGCGGCAGGAGTAAAGCCTCTAATCAGCCGAGAAACATGATCATGATCATAATGGTAGATAACTTAAGGTCTGTGATTCTCTTGCGCTATACATTCAACTTGCACAGATTATCAAATGATGCGTGCCTAAAAAAGAATGCAATTGTGCAACCATCAAAACAAATGATCAACAACTCGGCTCGCAACCAAATGAAAACAAAGAGATGAATTTTACCACGGAAAATATGCCGAAATCTCCATTCTATTCCATGTAAATCCTTAGCTACCAATTCTTGAGTTGGTGGTTGCCTGCCCATATCCTGATAAACAGCATGATATTGTTAACAACAGCACATCCAAATCATATACGATATACCGAATCAAAAACAAATGACAAGAGAAACTTACCAGACGAGGTAGGCATTCATCTGCGTGCCGCCTTAACACGGAGAATCCTCCATGGGTGCTTGTATCTGACGCAGTTAGTGTCTAAGTGTCTTACAAAATGAATGAACATGAGGCCGCGGTGGCGGAGGTGACGCCACTTCTTTTTCCACCGAATCTTGCTACAAAAACCCATCAAAATGTTTAGGATTTTTCAAAAGGAATTACATTACTATTGATAACAAAACAAATCAAATCAAAGAACAACGAAAAGATCAGAATACTTGCATTAATTTCTGGTAACAGAGTCACTTGAGCAAAAACCTCATCAGTGTCTGGTTCAGCCTAAAAGTAAAAATCCCAGTTATAAACCCAATCACCTGAAACTCAAATCGGATCTACATGTGAAAACCTAAGAAATACCTTCAACTGAACATTGATTACGCGACAGAGAATCTTAGACTGAAGATTATACACCGGCATCCTTGGCTGTAAGTGCTCATGGTTTCTACCTCATGTGGTTAACCTTAAAAGAAATTAGGGTTTTATAGTTGTAGATGCCAAATATGACATTTGGGAGCTAAAGAAGTCTATGAAAAAATGACGACATAGACATCTAAACCTAAAAAACTAAAAAGTTGGTATTCAAAAACACAAATTTATACTGCAAATAAAAGAGAATTAACAAATGGGTATGTGGAATTAGACCTAAAAACGCAGTTTCAAGCAATGGGGTTTGAAAATTTTCTCTCCAAATAATGAAATTTTGGGAAGTTTGGTCTCATGGGCAATGAAAGATAAGATTTTATGTCAAGAAGAAGTACCTGTAATGGGTGAAGAGGGCGTTGCCAGTCATGACGTCTCATGGAGCAGTGAAGGAGATGAAGATATGGAGAGAGCAGTGAGGGCGATGGAGAAATGGAGGGAGCAGTGAGGGAGATGGCGAGATGGAGGGAGCAGTGAGGGAGATGGAGATATGGAGAGAGCAGGGAGGGAGATGGCGAGATGAGGAAGCACTGAGGGAGATGACGAGATTAAGGGGAGGATGAAGGAGTTTCATCGAGCTCTACATCGAGCGCCAAGTGAAACGAGAGAGGAAAGAAGCGAGCGCCAAAAAGCCCGCCCAAGTTTTTTACAGCGTTTTCATTTTTTAAGACATTAAAATTTGACTTTTGATAGCGTATTTAGCCAAAACGCTATTAACAAATGCTATTAAAGGGCATTTGTGTTGTAGTGCTCCCAAACCCATGTCCCAAAAGGGGTGAGATTGGATGGAAGATGTGAATCGGAGTTGATGAGACATCAAATAATCATCCAACCACAACCAAACACGTGGCACAGATCAACCCTAGTGGAAGAAGGCCCGAAGAGACTAGGCCCAAGAAAGGTCCAAGTCAGCTTTTATTCAGCCCGTAAGTTAGATGCCCAAACCCAGATTATGCGAGTCCAACATGACAAGAATCTCGGAGTTTGGCCAGGACAATAAAGGCTGAATACATACCCTTGGACTAGAACAGGTCCAAGAACAAGTCCAAGGTCCAAGAACAGGCCCAAGGTCCATTTAGATGCTCGTGTCCCAACTAAGCATTGAGTCCTAAAGAGAGTCAAATGCTAGAAAGGATTGGTCGTGGACGGTTGAAGAACCCTACATGGACATACTTTGATGAGGGAAGATCCTAAGCGAGATCTCTTCCCTCCATGCTGCATTCAAAGGTAGAGTCAATGGAGTAAAATGCTTTCATTATATAAGGTGAACAAAAGGGATGAGAAAGGTACATAGAGGCAACTCTAATTTTATGAGTCTAATTATTCCATCCTTGTTCAAGAACCTAACTTTACCATCGGAGTGACTTTAGCCGCCAACACGGTAGTATATGGTTTACTACTGCTCATTTTGCATGTTAAAGTATACAGCTGCTCATTTTTGCAGGTTAAAGTCAACAGGGACGGATTTGGATGCATCAACCATTCTAGTGAGCCACCCATTCCAAGAAAGAGTTTGGAAAGGTATCCTTCCTGGACATGAAAATCAGATAAGGCCGAAACCCACAACTGTCGCACAGCTGAACATGACAAAAACATGCGATGAATTGATTCTTCACACTGATTGCATAACACACAATGGTTTGGGAGAGATGCCCCTTCTGTTGATGTAATCCACCGTAAGAGTTTTCTCATGAAGAACGGTCCACATTAGGAAAGTGGCCCTTGGGGGAACCTCCTTCAGCCTTACAAAGGAGTGAAGCTTAGAAATTTTGTCTAACAAAAGAGAGGAGGGCAGAGAAGGGAACATATCATCATAGCATTGCTTTACTGAGAAATCAACATCACTCCCATTCCACAACCAAGACATCACTTGTCTTGTTCCAAATCTTAAGTCATTAATAGTATGTGCCAGAAGTAGCTAACTGAGGAATTTCCCGATCATTAAGATTCCATCTAAGATGTAAACTCCAAGAATTTGAAGATGAATCCCGGTACTCACTAATCTTCCCTGGTTTGTTTTGGGCTTCACTGAGAATAGCAAGGAAGGAGAATTTCAGAGCATCTTCACCAATCCATTTCTGATCCCAGAATTTAATCCTCGTGCCATTGTGAACTTCAAATGAAATTCTAGGTCGCACCAATGATTTCAAGTTCATGATCCCTTTCTACAAAGAGCATCCATACGAGGAAGAAGGTTGTCTAGTGCATCAGCAATAATTATCCTCCACAATGCATCAGTCTCCTACCCAAATCTCTATATCCACTTAAGTAACAAAGCTTTATTGAAATCTCTGACCCTTTTAAGGCCTAAACCCCCTTTAGATTTAGGTTGGCAAACCTGGTTCCAACTAATCAAGTGTATCTTTTTATTGGTTTGATTGAAACTCCAAAAGAATTCTCTCATACACTTTTCAATGCGAGCAACCACTAAAGCAGAGATCGCACACAAAGACATCATGTGAACAGGGATAGAGGCAATGGTTCTTTGAATGAGAGTGGCCCCACAGCTTTAGCAATATGTTTCTTCTTCCATGTGCACAACCTTTTTTCAATGCTTTTGATAGTCTCTGCTCAGTGCTCACATTGTCACATTCCTAAACTTAGATCCCAAGGGCAGGCCAAGATGAGAGCAAGGAAGGTAGGCCATCTTGCAGCCTAGAACAGGCACCCAATTATATAAGTCAGGAACCTCTCAAATAGGATAAATGGTAGACTTTGAAAAATTCACTTTGAGCCCTGAGATAAGCTCAAGCAGAAGATATCTCACAACCAACACTTACTTCAATAGAAAGTATCATCAGCATACGGAAGGATAGAAATAGGGGGAGAATCTAGAGCCAATTGGAAGCCATTTATACACCCAATAGATTGAGCTCGGGAAACCAACACAATAAGACCTTTAGCTGCCAAAGAGAAAAGGAGAGGGGATAGTGGGTGTCACGCCCCGATTTTCGAAGGAAACGAAAATCCTAAAATCCACGTAGGATTATCCGTTTCCCCCAAAACTCGGAACGTGAAAATTCAATAACAACAGAAACAAATAGCAGCATCAACTAAACAACTAAAACGAATAAAAAGTCTAACCCGGAGAAGACTGACATGGCTAGCTCACTAGCAAAACTCCAATAACGCAGCTCAGAGTCTCTAAACCTGAAAGGCTAATCGGCTACATTCCAAAAGGAATGTACCCAAGAAGCAAAAGCTCACTCGGGTCAGCAAATAAGCTGGTGTGAGAAATCTTCATCCCAAAATCAATAAATCCGCACATGACAACATTAAAATAACCACACCATCAGGTAGTTCCTCAATGAGGCAATGGTGTTATCATCCTAATAAATAAATATGCATTATTTATTACTAATAAATAAAATTTATGACTTATCAATCCTCATAAATGCCACAACAATACAATAAATAATCATACTAGACTATTATTGAAGTATTAAACAAACACATTTTTCTACCTTTAGGAAGACATGTAGTTCTCATTCAATGGTCGAATGAGCATTTAGTTTCTTCCTTTAAGGTAATCATGCACATACACAAAACAAAAGAAATCTCGCTTCTTTTCCACAATCGCACTCTCCTCCTGTGCCGAACACACCTCACCCAAGTGTGCCTCCCTTGCCTTCGAAACCACTCGGAGCGTACATGTTCCAAGTGGGGTGCCACCTCGAGGAACATGTCATCACACCCGAAGTCCGATCCATGACAAGTATTCTTCCTAAATCTACACGTACAACCGAACTCACATGGAACGGTGCACCGATATGCAAGCAAGTCTGCATACCCATAATAATATCACACGTATACAAGCAAGTCTGTATACAAAAATTTCTTTTCTTTTCACATTTTTTTTTTCGGAGTTGTGGAAAAGAGCATAAAAAAAATCAACTAAAACTCAAAACTCTTTTATGGTGACACTTTGTCAACCATAAGTAAATCAACCACAGCATCCACCGTTCTTTCGGGGAATAAGTAATATTTGACACATTGCCAATTCACATATCTCATCTCTTTGCATCATAAAAAAAAACAATATACACACCAATTCGCATAACAATACAAATACTCAAACTAAAACAAGCGCTCAGTTAAATTTCAGCCAATAACTATTACTAGAAATTTTTTTTTTTTCTATTTTATGTTATGCAATTGGAATCAATCTCGCCAGTTATGTAAATGGGTCCAAAGAAATTCTCCAAAGATAATATCTTCCAGGTCATGATCAAAAGTGCATATGACAATGAGATGCATTAGGAAATAAGCAGAATTGACTCATTTCATTCTTGTAAAACTTCCCCAAATCTATCTTCTATTTCATTAAGGAATTTCATCAAACAAATGAGCATTGTATCTATAACCTTTAACAATTAACGAGAAAATATTTATGACAGTGGCACAACACTTTGACAACCAACTTTAATAAACTGTATCGACACATATGATGAATTTCAATTTCAACCCGATGGGATTTGACAATCCAAAACGCACATACACCTACTACCTTAATGTGGTCGCATCTGATCTAACCTATGAGATATAATTTGCCCCAAATTTTCTTCATGATAGCACTCAGGGGTTCCTCAGTCTTACACAAACCCTACCCAATCACACGTTTTTCTAATGATGATGATGACCTGAAAAACCCCGAATGCCTTGACAATTGCCTAAGGTCAATGTGAACTACAATGAGTATCCATTCATTCACTCAAATCAATTAATTAAAGTAATCAAACCCCATCAATTTAATCTACCAAATTAAGGGCAAAATCAGGAAGAAAGAAAATGAGGTTTTAATCAAAGTAAATTAAACACACAACACATAACTATCAAAACCATCACATAAAACAAACTGAAAGGGGTAAAAGAGAACTCACCGAAGAGATCGCAATCCATAAAGGGTTGTGCAACGAATCCACATCCTCAAAACCACTGCAACAACACCTCCAAGCCATATCAGATTACAATGAACAGACCCATCACACACAGCTCTTTGGCAATCTCCTCTGGCAAATCAAACAATGTTCCTTGATCCGACTAGCTTGGCAAGTGTTGAAATGATGAGCAAACGGTCAAGAAGGTCAATTGGGATGCCATGCGGAGCTTTGTAGTTTGTTCCCCTGATGGTTGTGATACCTCTGTTGGTAGCAGCAACTAAGATAGGTGCCATCTCATTCTCTAACGCGTGACTCAGGAAAGAGAAGCACTCTATGTCTAGCATGTGCACCTCGTCAATGAAAAGAACTCCTGGCACTATCTCTGCTTTCCCTTCTTCTCTCCACTCAGCAACCTTTGTGTCAATTTGTTCCCTCACTTTTGCACGAATTTCACCAGTATCACCTGTGAAGAGAGCTAGAAATCCCTGTGTCCTGCTATTGATAACATCAATCTCATGAAGCGTAACACAATGCACGACCTCCTTCCTTTTCTGCAACTCCCCATCACGACACTGAACGAACTTCGTCTGCGCCCCAACAGCATCATAATCCCTAGACCTCGTAAACGACCTCCCCAATTTCGAAACCTCAACATCAATTCAGATCATCTTTGAGATGCCTCCAACAGTATAACCACTTCATTCTAAATGGAATCTCAATGAGTAAAGAAATACACAAAGAAGAAGAAGATCCGTATCCAATAACCATTCTAATTCATTGCCTCAGTGAATTCTGAAACAGAACAGGAACCACTTGAAGATCGGGGGTGGATTGGCTGAAACAGAAGAGGTGGAAGGTTGAGTCAGACTCAGCGATGGATCGGAGGGACTTGAGCAGGTTTCGAAGGCCGCGAACTCGAAGGAAGGAAAACTCAGCTCGGGCTTCTCGCAACCCGGTTCGAAGAGCGAGTGCAACTTCTCTGTAGAGTCTTTGGTTATGCAGAGAGGAGACGAACTCGTCTACAGCCGTTGAGGTTGTTGTTGTTGATGACTCTATTGCATTCGGATTCGCATTTGATGATGAACCCTCCGCCCATAACGCCTTTTTAAGGTACATTTCGATGTTCTCTTCTCTCTGTTCTCTGTTCTCTTCTTCTTCTTCTATTGGGTTGGGTTGAGCAAGGATCTGAAACCCTAACTCTATGTGAAGAACAAGAGAAGAAATAAAACAAAGGGTTTTGTTTCTTTTATATGGTGGGTGGCTATTCGCCGAACTTTCGAATGCACCCATCCTATTTCACAAAATAAAACCCTACTTATTAATTTAATAAAAGCCCACAACCAAGCCCAAATACAATTGAGTAACAATCCATCAACATTAGGGTTTACAAAAGAAATTTTTATATTTATTTAATTAGGCGGGTATTACAGTGGGTATCCTTGTCTTATCCCTCCAGAAGATTTGAAGTGGCCACACATATGGAAAATGAAGAAGTAGAGATCAAGGTTTAATCCAAGATATCCATTTTCTCCAAAACCAAAGGCACCCATCAATGTCAACAAATATTGCCATGATACAGAGTCAAAAGCTTTGTAAAAGTCATCAAACCAACTCTGTTTTGCATGATCCTAGAGTCAATAATTTCATTAGCAATAAGAACACCATCTATAAGTTGGCTCTTCCCAATTCCAGCAAATTGGAATTGAGAGATAATTGAGGGAGCACCACATTCAGCTTAAGAGAGAGCTTTAGCATTACTTTTGTAGATGAATTTGAGAAGACTAATGGGCCAGAAATCTACAATAGGAACAAATTCTTTGACTTTAGGAATCAAGGAAATCAAAGTCGTATTTAGTCTCCATTCCAGGAAAGCATTGTTGTTGAAGTCCTCCACCACCTTCATAAAAACCCAACAATAGAAACTAATGGGTCGGAAATCTACTACAGAAACAAATTTTTTGACTTTAGGAATCAAGGAAATCAAAGGCAAATTTATTCTCCATTCCAGGAAAGCATTATTGTTGAAGTCCTACACCACCTTCATAAAATCCCACCTTGAGAAATAGGTCACTAGGAAAACCATCCAGGCCAGGAGCAACATCTCCTTCAAGGTCTTTCATGGCAATGATCAATTCAGCCTCAGTTATATTGCCTTTAGAGAGGTGGAGGTGTCCATGCACTTAAACAGAGCATAGTCAAGGTAAGGCCCCCGCTAATACCGCTACATAAGTGACTGTAGAACTGAAGAATATGATCAGAGATTAGTTTTTGTTCTTGGGAGACTTCACCTTGCACCTGAACATAAACATCTATTGTATCAGATAAACCAGGTCTTCCACATCACCACATGAGGAATTCTGTCTATTGCCCCTCAGCTTCCTAGTTGAAACAACTCTTATATAATGGTCCCTACTGTGCCACTGTTGAAGAAGATCAACAACTGATTGGAAATTCCTTTACAGAAGAAAACAGACCAGCTAGAGGACCAAATGGAAGTTCTGTATGGGCAGTGAATCATGATATGGGTTATACAACATTTGTCTGCCTCACATTCACATAGGAATCACTGATTAGTCATTACGTTAGACTTGTAGATAGTAACTGTCCTTCCACGAGCAATGGTCCAGAGAAGGAAAGACGTACATGAGGGCACTTGCTTCATCCAAATTGATTTGTAATTGTACAAGTTCTCAACATTAGAAAACCTTTTTTTATCAATAAAACAGAGCCTGCATTGATAATAGAAACAGAGGGTGAAAACAAATACATAGACTAGTGATTGGGCATCAGCTAGCTAAAAGAAACAGCTAAAAAACACAAAAATACAGAGCAAAACAAGCTAGCCTAAAAAAAATCATATGAGAAGGCTGATCTGTGATGACCCTCCAAGTGACTCCCAACTACCTAACTAACTCAACATTAGAAAACCTCAAATTTACACAAGTTGAAATCCATCCCCGACCACTTGCTTTACCTCTATTTATAAAATCTCGTGTTTTATTGACCCAAAAATAAAACCTAAGGAAGAGATTATATTGTTTCCATCTCTTATTAGAGGATACTGCAATGAACTTGGGAGCAAAGGAGAGATCTGAGGTGTAGGTATAGGCAGTGCAGGTAGTATTCATTGGGAAATCAACTGAGTGAGAGAGCAGCAGGAGGAAGAGGACAAACCGTGGTGATAGTAAAACAATACTTGTTTCGCTTACTCGTCTTGATAATTTGTGAGTCCTTAAGTGAAAGTACTAAATATAAACTCATAACAAATAAAATGTCGACATTCATATTCATCATTCAGCTTTTTTGTTCTTTTTTTTTTAATACATATGTGATGTTCATCATTCAACTACGTACAAACGTTGTGCCATCTGTGTATTTCATTTGATAATATGACATTCACTTTGTGTCAATTACAAGGGCAGAAAAGATTATGTGTGAGGACTCGTGAATTTGTTTGTCTCATAATTTAAATTGACAATACAAGAGGGAAAATGGCATCAGAAAGGTTTAACACTCGTACTTAAACTCATTTTAGTAAAACATAAGGAAAAATCAAATAAAATATAGAATCTAAAAATGTCTGTGAATGGTACTGAATGTTAGAAAAAGTATTGATGAAGTGTACTAGGAGTGTGCACATGCTATGTATCCAATTAAAATCCAAAGAGTATCATGTCCAAGGTGGGTGTCCAACATGGACACGGCAACCCCAAAGAATGATTGTAGTCTTTGGTTTTTTTTTTTTTTTTCATTTGTTGATTTCTAATTGTAAACAATGACCACCTCTCAAATGTATGATCACTAATCCAGAAGTTGAAACAACCTCTGATATGTGTTCTCGTCCAGAACTGCATCCTTGTTCTTATGTTTCTCTTTGAGAATAGCATTAAATATTGAAGCAAGATAAGAAAGTCTATATCGATGTCTTAAAACGGAGAAACAAAACCTAAAATTTAAGCTACCAACAAAACGACGACATTAATAAAGAAGAACAATGCAAAAGAGGTCGCAAACCAATACTACATTATAAGAACATGCAACAAACACTCTGAGAAAGAGGACATGTGCGAGTAGCTTGAGCGAGAGACTGTCTAAAGAATGATAAGAATGCCTTCAGTGAATTGAAAATAAAAGGCGCGAGGAAAGAAGATGGGCTGAGAGCAAGGATGCACGGATATGGACACGTGCGTCGTGTCGGACACTGACACGACACGCCGACTCGGCAATTTCCCAAAAATTAGGACTCGGGGACACGTCATATTATTTTTTTATTAGTCATATAAATATAAATAATAATCTAATAAAGTGTCTTCCTAGAGTGTTTTGAAGAAGATGACACTGTTGCAAGAAAAAAATTAAAGTAGAGAAAAATATAGTAGAGAATAAGTAGATGAGAGAATAAGCAAATGAGAAAAGAAATAAGAAGCAAAGATTAAGAAGAAACATAGACTACCTCTATACTTTAGTGGTTTTTTGCCTTATTTGTCTTAAATCGCAATTGAAATAGTCATTCACTTAAGATGGATCAACAACCATTATATTATGTGGTTATTTGAAAATATCTAAAAAAATAAAATAAAACAAAGTGATTTTCGAGTCTTGACTGTGTCCTGACCAAGTATCGGGTGTATCGGAGGCGTGTCCGACACGTTGACAACATTGACCATGTGTCTGATACCTGCTGACACGTTGACCAAGTGTCCGACACGTGTCAGAGGCGTGTCGAGCGAGTGTCGTGTGTCGGATACGTGTCGGACACGGATACAGAAAGTTTTTGAAGAATTTGTGCTTCCTTGGCTGAGAGTTACAAGCTTAAAAGTGATGGTTCTTAATTTTTATATGTGCTTGGTAATGTATGATGAGAGCAACAAGCTTTAAAGTGTGAAGAAAGTGTAACAACACTTGATGTTAAAAGAGACTGGCAACAGATTAGTGTTCCTTTTCGACTCTACATTCTAAAATGTTCCATATGCTTCAAACATTTTACATCTCAGTTGTCTCATAATTTAGTAAATACAATGAATAACACATGAAATAACATTCACTTACTCAAAAGCTTCTAACATTTTATATCTCATGTTTTTTTCAAGCATTCAAAGATATGTTAAGGGTACAGTGATTTAATTGCACATCTTAAGTAACAAGTTTAACCAATAAAAAGGTAGTAAAAGATAAATCCGAAATTGCAACAAAAATGCAATTAGACAACCATACTTGATTGCAGTTACAGTTAGTCCGACCTCTTGCTCTTCCTCTTATTCTTAATTTCAGCACTGCTCGCCTTCCCAATTTTACTGTTCTTCTTCTTCAATCCAATAGAGTCAGACGCACCACCCACCACTTCTTCATCATCTTCTTGTTCTTTCTCCTTCTTCACACCATCTGCTTTCTTTACCTTCGGCAATCTCTTTGATTCTTTCTCCCCATTTACCTCCTAGAGAACCCATTTTTTCAAGTTTTCATCTACTTTCGTACTCTTAGTCCCCATCAACTCATCCTCTCCAATAACATCATCATCATTAGATAGATTATCCATCAATTTGCCAACATTATTATCCATATACCTAACTTCATTTCTTCCCAGACTTCTTCTCCTTCTCCTTCTCCGACCCTAAAGCTTCCCAACCCTATATTCCTCCTTCTTACTACCACTCTCAATCTTCAACCCCAATGTAGTCACACTCTCATAAACCGGCAAAGCCAATGACTCCGCCGCCTTCAAATGAATCGCCCTCACATTATCCCACTTCTTCGGAACAATATCCAACACCCATTCAATAGCACCAAGCACATTGGCAATAATCTCCTTTCTACTCTGCGAAATCAATGCAACCTTAAGAAAACTACAAGTCCCAGTTCTCAAATAAAACAAAGCCCATTCGCAGCCTCTCTGAATCTGCTCCTTCCAATTTTTGTGATTCAAATCAATGGGTATCGGAATCTTATTCTTCTTAAAAAACTCCTTCCCCAAAACCCTCGGAAGCAATGGGATTACCCGCTTATCAGCGAAAAACATACGGTAAGAGCTGCAAAGCTTGCGCTTTGCTTCAAAGGGTCGATAGTCCGACTTGAGTTTCGACAATTTGAGGACTTTAGCAATGGGTATGCTCTCAGCTTGAACCTTTTTCTTTGCAGCCTCCGAAGTGAGCTTCAATTTCGATCGATCGTCGATCATGAGGCAGTACTCTGCAGAGGGATCAAAGGGGTGGGGAAGAGGGATCTTGTATGGGGTTTGTGCGGCCTTTGGGGGGGGGGGGTGGTGGAGGAGAGATGATTTTTTATAGAGTGAGAACGAAGTAGAGGAAGTCGACTTGTTCGATAAGGTGGGGTTTTTGGCTTTTGGATTTGGCTTTGACCCATTTCTGCAGAGCGTCTACAGCTCTTCCGATTGCCAAGATAGTATCTTCGCTCACCTTTGATGTCTGTAGATCCATGAAACCAGAGTCTGTTTTCCTTTTATTAGAGCGTAGAAGTATGGAAAAACCCTAAACCCCTTATGTTAGGGTTATTAGCACCGCAACTATAGAGAGCTCACCCGAAGAGCACTCAGAGTATATTTTTGTCTCAAGTATTTATTGCAATTAGTTTATGCTACTTTGGATGAAATTCGTACTCTAGAAATGCATTTGTTTGATGTGGTAATTTTTGTTACGCATTATAATGTTGTTATTTGGTTAAAAAAAACTTGTATTGTGATCGACAACAAATAAGCGAGCGACACTTAATAAGTGAAGGAGGTTAACCTTGAATCCATAAGGTATTAGAGGAAGACAAGATAAACGGGAAGAAAATAGACGAAACTTGAATCCTCAAATAATAAGAGAGAATAAGAGATGAAAGACTTCAATCACAAGCCAAAGAAGATAATAAAGTATTCAATAATAAAACTTTATTGATTAAGCAACTAAATATTACAAAGAGACTACTCTCTTTTATACACAAAGAGAAGTCAATTCTTAACTTAACTCAATCTCAAAAAATAGAAATACTTGCAATTATAATTTCTAACTACTAATTCTATAAAATAAGGTTTGCCTAATAATGTCCTATACTCATACTACATCTGTGTCCCATTCTGAAAAGAACTCATTCTCAAACTCAAACTGTGAAAGTTCTGCATTATTTTAAAAAAGGTAAGCCCGATGAACATTCATCTTCATAGATAAAATCAATATCTTGTGAATTCTCTTTTTCAATATACTCATTAGTAGTGTTGAAAGCAATACGTGAATGATTGTGACAGTTGTTTGATCCATGGCTAGGTTTACCACATATGTAGCATTTCAAAGGATTTGGAGGTCCATAAGGGTTGGGTAGTTTAGGTTTGGGTAGTGGAGGATAAGGTTCAGATGGTGGAAGTGCAATATTAAGGATTTTGGATGAAGTTGGAAAATTGATTTGGGGAGGAGAGGGAAGAATGACATCACATGTAACATCTTATTTAAGCAAAGATGGGCAGAATTAAAGCCTTGAGATGAGTGTAACCTATGTTCAAGGATGCGCTCGATGTGACAAGTTTGTTGAAAGGCATCGCGAAGGATATGAATCATATGACATAAGCATTTTTTAATTGACAATTTAAATCCAACAATAAACATAGTAATAATGTGTGCGAGAGCGGTTGGAGGATTAGTACGAACAAGAATATGATAAAATTCGCATGGTAGTCCCTAACACATCAATTACCTTGTCGACCATTTTGTAGATCTCGGAACAACAATTGATCATCATCTACTGAAAGAAAGTAGTGCGAAGAAGATTTTCATCTCAAGCATTTTAGTCAATTTTGGCCTACCTTTACGTTGGCATTGCACTTGATATTGTTGCCACCAAGCATCAGCAGTTCAAGTTAATTTGAGAGCAACCAACTTTGTCTTTCTCTCCTTTGAAGTATTCTTATAATAAAAACAATTCAACACTGGAAAGCCAATCAAAGAGTATGAAGGAGCTTGTTGTTATGGTCCTTGAAAATAATAATTTTCATTAGGGGTAGGCACGGAACGGGATGAACCTCATCCCTATCCCATCACGTTTGTTCGGGATTGAAACGTGATGGGACATGATAGACCTCATCCCGACCTTGTCCCCTCTCAAACGGGTTCGGGACTGGACGGGATGAGCATGTACTAAATTTTGAATTAAAAATTTAATATGCAAGATTGAAAATTTTGAATTTACCAAACACACAACTCTAAGAACAACTATGTAACGTTAAGCCATTGATTATTATTTCCCAATTTCATTAACTTTTACTCCATTTTTTTTAGAACCACTATTGAAGATAGTCATTTTTTTGTACATGGCTAACGAAAATGATCAATGGGTTTGTCATTTAAAAACTACGAGGAACACACATTGTTGTTGTCAAGAGTTAGGAAGAGGAAAAAAAGAAGGGAGAGGGTTTGAGATTCATTATCTAGGTGAGTCACATGGATGCTTGTTAGAATAAAATAGCCATGTTAATAAATAAAATAGTCATGTCAACAAATAGTTTCATACTACATAGTTCATACTAAATATTTAAAAAAAATCGGTTAGGGACGGGGCGGGATGTGCGGGATTGAAAATCTTCATCCTGATCCCATCCCGTTCTAGATTGGGACGAGATGAGTGTGATGAATTGTTAAAAGAAGGATGAGAACATGGAGTTTGGGATAGGCAATGAAGATCATTGATATGACTTTTAGAGATGGTTGGTTTGGATAATGGGAAACATGGACATGGTTGTGAGAATTGAGGGATTGGTTTGGAATATGCTTTTTTGTGTTGGCTTTTGATAGGAGTAATAGTGAAATTGGTAGGAGGATTTTATGGAAATTGGACATGGGTGGGTGTTGAAGTGTTGAAATTGATGGCGGGTGAAGTGAAGGAGTGGTAGAAATAGATAGATTTGACATAGATATTGAGAGGGAGTTGAAAGTGAAGGAGTGGTAGAAATAGATAGATTACCAAACGAGCCCTAAGGAGTTGTATGGGAACAAAAGAAAGTGGTTAAAAAGAGGCAACTTAAAGGTATTGTTAGTTGGTGTATAGGAACAAATAAACTGAATGGTGGGCTTGACACACGTGGGAAGAGGTTTTAACTGTGATCGAATTGGATAGGAAGGAAACAATGGTCGAGTTTGAGAAGTTCAAAGGGAGACGAGAACAATAATGGATGATGTTGGAGATTGCGGAACTGATTTTTTTGGGTTTTTCATAACTGACTTCAGACAATTCGAGGTATGATATTGGATGTAAAAGGTTGTTGATGATTTGATTGTGGGGATTTAGATTTTTTTTAGATTAATGGATTTGGTGGTGGAAGGTATGGGTTGGGTGAAACTATAAGTGTGATGAAAAACACAGATTGAGATAGGTCTTTGATACCATACTAAATGCAGGAAACCTTGAATCCACAAGGTATTAGAAGAAGAGAAGATGAACGGGGAAAAGAATAGACGAAACTTGAATCCACAAGTAATAAGAGAGAAGAAGAGATGAAAGGCTTGAATCCACAAGCCAAAGAAGATGAGAAATTGTTCAGTAATGAAACTTTATTAATCAAGCAACTAACTATTATAAAGAGAAGACTTTCTTTTATAGATAGAGAAGTCATTCCTAATTTAACTCAACCTCAAAAAAATAGAATTATTTGCAGTTATAATCTCTAACTACTAAATCTAGAAAATAAGTTTTGCCTAAGAATGTCCTACTACATCAAGAAGTAATTGAGAATGATCAGGAAATTGAGGAACTCAAAATGAACATGCCTAGTCTTATAAATTTAGGGTCATTTGCATATTGCCCCTATTATTAATGGCTTTTTCAAGTTTACCCCTCATAATAAATCGTATTGCATTTCCCCCAAGACTAGCAGTCAAAGTGCCTTGACCGTCTGTTTTTAAAGAAGATTACCAAAATACCCTCAAGAAATCAAAGGCTGAGATTGAATCTTTCGTATTTCGAACATCTCATCTCGAGAAAATCCTAAGACCCAACTGAAATTGTAATCATATCTCGAGGAAAATCCAACAGTTGATTTTAAAAAATTGCATCTTAAACAACTCATCTCGAGGAAAATATAACAATCCAAATGTTATCATACACACATCTCTAAGTAAATCTAACGACCGATATTTAATTGTGTGCGCATCTCGAGGAAAGTCTGACGATCCAACACACATCTTGAGGAAAGTCTGACGATTCAGATTTATTCATGCACACATCTCGAGAAAAATTTGACGGTCTGAATTTAATTGTGCAAACATCTTGAGAATATCTGAGGTGACCTTGTATTAGTGATTTATTATAGGGGCATACTACGAATTACACAAAAAATTCCACCTCTTCTTCTTCCTCTGTTTCACAGCCCCCCCATCATCGACAGAAGAGGAAGGAGGAGGGGTTGTGAAACAGAGGAGGAGAAGAGGGAGGAGGGGTTGTGAAACAGAGGAGGAATGAGGAGGGAGGAAGAGGAAGGAAAAAGATGAGGGAGGATGAAGGGGGAGGTGGTGGCGAAGCTGCGAGACATATGAAGAACAAGGGGAGGAAGATGAGGGAGGAGGAAGATGGACATGATGGAGGATGAATGGGGAGGTGGTGGCAAGGCTGCGAGACAAATGAGGATGAAGGGGGAGGTGGTGGCGAGGCTGCGTGACAAATGAGGAAGAATGTGAAGAGATGGCGGCGGGGCTGCGAAATAGATGAGGAAGAAGTGGAAGAGGAGGATGGAGTGGAAGTTTTTCTTAGGTAATTTGCAGTATGCCCCTAAAAAAATAGCTAATATAAGGTCACCCCAGATTTTCTCGAGATGTGTGCACGATTAAATCCAATTCGTCAGATTTTCCTCGAAATGGGTGCACAAATAAATCCGAACCGGCAGTCTTTCCTCGAGATGTGCGTTGAATCGTTAGATTTACCTCAAGATGTGCACCTAATTAAATTTGGATTGTTAGATTTACCTAGAGATGTGTGTACGATTGAATTTGGACCGTTAGATTTTCCTCAAGATGAGTTGTTTAAGATGCAATTTTTGTAAAATCAACTGTTGAATTTTCCTCGAGATACGATTACAATTTTAGTTGGGCTTTAGGATTTTTCTCGAGATGATATGTTTGAGATACGAAAGATTCAATCATAGCCTTTGATTTCTCGGGGGTATTTTGGTAATCTGCTTTGAAAATAGACTATCAAGGCACATTGATTGCTAGTCTTGGGGAGAAATGCAATATGATTTATTATGGGGGTAAATCTGAAAAAGACATTAATAATAGGGAACAATATGCAAATGACCCTAAATTTTAGTCTACTTCGTTTTTTGTCTTTTAGTTTGTATAAGTACCCAAAGAAAACTAGTATAATAAGAAAATTTTTGAGTATAAATGTAAGTTCAAAGACATTGAGCTACAACTTTCGAAATGGACTTAAAAATAAAAATGAACACAATTTGGGGCGGTTCGGTATGGGGTGACATCGGTCCCGTTTCCGTAAGATTTAATCAATACGAATCAGTACGAGATTGATGAAATTGATACTATTTCGTTCAATATCAATATGAGATGGTACTGTGTTCCCATGACAATCAGCCCCAAAGAATAGATTAAGCATATAAAAGGCAAAAGAAGTAACTTATTTATTATAAGTTATAATGACTGAATACAACTTAAAATATAATCAGCCAGGTATATGAGATTATACGAGCAAAAACTGAAGTTGGAATTGTACGTATAGTTCTAAATCAGTACGGTTCAATTCATACGATTTAGCAAAAAAAAAAGTAAGAACTTAATGATATCGGTTTTGATTTTCGATTCGAAAAAGTCGGACCCCTATTAAAAATTTCCTCAAACAACTGTATATCCTAGCAAAAATAACAATCATATTTTCCTCAATATCAATCCCCCCATAGGAATTGGGGTTTTCCTTAATTGATCACCACACAAATATGAATTAGAAGCATGATCATATCTCTGGCAGATCTTCCCTATTACAAATCGAAGTATGTCGGTTTGGTATCATGTAAATTGAATCTTACTAAACCGATTATGACATTTTTCAACTGAAAATCTTACCGAACCGAAATTTGCTATAATCAACCATAACCGAAATGAACCGAACGACAAATAACTTATTTCTTCCCTTTTAGTTATAAATTTAACTTTTTGTTCACTTATAAATAATTTCACTTCGGTTCAATAATTTGTGAGTTAAAAATTTTAAAAACGCCCACCAAACCGATGGTGGTCCTGCTTTGTTTTTATTAATGACAAATTGAACCGAAACGACTATCTTCAATTATTGAAAAGTTAGTTTGTTTGCTCAATTAATCAATTTTCTATGTACCCTTATATAAACTAGAGGTGTGTAGTTTAGTTTGACTCAGTTTTTAGTAAAAGTCAACAAACAAATTGATATATGTTGATTTTTTAGCATATGGTAATCCGACACGAACCAAAATTTGCATAACATAACTGACCGTAACCGATTTGATTGACAAATAATTTTTTCTTTAATTTAACAAACTTTTAAAGATTAAAATTTTAATTCACATATAGTTAATTTCAGTTTGGTTCGATTATTTATGATTTTCAAATTTCAAAACCACCAACTTCAAAGGTAGTCAGTTTTTGTTAATTCAAAACCAAACATAACCGATTATCTTCGCTTTTAGATTTGGTCGGTTATATGCACACACCAAGACAGAACTAGAGATGTGCCCGACTCGGTTCAGCTCAATTTTGAGTAAAAGTCGACAACCAAAGCGAAATATGTCCATTTTGGCATCCTATAAACCAAACTTATACGACTATGCCATTTCCTTAACAAAAAACACATTCAATTAAAAAGTATGCATAATATAACCGAGCATAACCGAACCGACAAGTAACTTGTTTCTCTATTTTATCCATTAAACTTTTAACTCTCATATAAACAATTTTATTTTGGCTCGAATGTTTTTGCAATTATCAAATTTTATACCGCATCTGAACCGAAGGTGGTCAGTTTTTCTTAATGATAAACTAAACTGAATCAACTATCTTCAATAATTGTAAGAAAGGGTTAGATTTGATCAAATTTCTGCACACCCCTATTTAAAATAGGGGTGGGCACGGTCCGGATCGGTTCCAAATTTGGAGGAACCTAACTCGAACCGTTTAAAATTAACGGATTCGGTCCGGTCCCAATCCCCTCATTTTGAACATTGGAACCGAACCTAACTCGAACCGTTTGAAACGGTCTGGTTCCTACGGTTCCAAACGGTTCCAAATCTAAGTTGATTATATTTTACACTGATTTGATTTCCTTCTTAAAATTCCTTTCTAAATCTTTCCAAATCAAGTGTTTCTAATAAGATATGACTTGTTCCTGTAATACATCAAAACACATACAGGGGATTTCAAAAGGACCGGTCATACATTGATTACTATCCAAACAGGTCATGATCTATTGAGAACAAAGGGAACAAGCATTCAAGGAATGCAGCTCCAACAAAGCTAGTACTTCCAGTTGCATAGAAATAAAAAGAAATAAAAATGAAGCTTTAGAAATCTTCGGGTGCCAAAAATTGAAAAACAACAAATGAACCACCTTTTGATAATACACCCCCACAAGTGCAATTCCTCCTCAATTCCAGCCCAAACTCAATCACACAACAAAATGCAAACAAAGCGTTAAAGAGATCAAAATTCCATCTTGGGTTTCAAGCAAAACTTTGAACAAACAATTAACATTCACCTTTTGTTACAATGAATCAATGGGGTAAGTAAATGAACCCATCAAATAGGGTCTAAGGAAACACAACAGAGAAGGAACAAATACATCCCAAACCTGAAAACGACATCAAAATCAAACAGATCATCAAAAATCCAAAATTTCTCCCACATTCAATCCAATCTCTATCAAACAGATCGAAATTCAACCTCAGGGTTCAAGCAAAACCGAAGAAATGTACATTATGTTACAAGAAACAGAGATGGGAGATCAAACCAACAAGTGGGGTTGACGCAAAAGCAACAAAAAAATGCATATTTAGATCAAAACATCAATTTCATTCATCCAAACATATCAAATTGCTTTATTTACCTGACAATCTCCCCCCTCTGTTCAACACGAACAACCCAACAGTGAGATCTCTATATTGGGGTGTCTCGTCTGGAGACGATCAACACAAGTGGAGAAGGTGAATGGGGTTCAAGAACACAAAAGGAAGCATAGAAAAACTTCCTCGTTGAGGCAGATGAGGAAGATTAAATTCAGAAAACAGAGAGAGATAAAAAATAAATGAAACAAAACAAAGGCCTTAAATTGAGGCTTGTTTAAAGATTAGCTTTTTCAACTTTCCAGTCTTTCTTTGGCATCCCTGGTTTTACTTCCCATACAAATGGAACAGATGGGGGTTGCTTAACCCGGGGCCTCTGAGAGGGCACAGAAGGTTCCTTCTCCACCTTCCAGACCAGAGAAGCTCAGAGATGCAGAGATGAGATGCTCGGAGATGCAGAGAAGCTCAGAGATGCATCTCAGAGAAGCTCAGAGATGTAGAGAAGCTCAGAGATGCATACCCCCATAGTAATAGAGATTACTTCTCTATTACTTCAAAAAAGAGGTTACAATAGATTACTTCAGAAGAGAGGTTACAGACCCCCATAGTAACACACTTTTATAGACAACAACCGACCCTCACCATTGATCATTCTATCCTTGAATTGCAGAGTGTAAGAAGACGAGAAGATGCAGAGAGGAGGAGGTGGAATGGGCACTCTGTCTCACCATCTTAGCAGCTTCATTTCCATCCACCACCACAATCACCTTGCCACCCTAAGGTACTTTCACCGTAGAGTCTCAATACCTCTTTCTGCTCCTTCGTCTACAACTAGAACCACATGCTCCTTCCAAATCTACTCCCTCCTTCTTCCCCCACTCATCCTCTTCCACTTCATCCTCCACGCCATCTGCTGCTGCTGGTGGTGGTGGCTATCTTCTTGGTCTTGCTACTGCTGCTTCTTCTCGAGACAGAGACAGAGAGAGAGAGGGAGAGGGAGATCTCCAATCGTCTCGAGACACAGGAGGGGGTTTTGGTCATTCCTTCACCTCTCCTCCTCTTCCTTTTCTTCTGCTGCTCCATCATCTATCACTTAATGAAAGGAAGAAGAAAAGGAAGCAGAGATAGAGACAGAGAGAGTAGGGATTAAAGGTAGCCAGATCCAGATCTTTAGGGTGTCGATGCAATGTGATTTGAAACGGGTCCAACCCGGACCATTTCTTTTAAAAAAATAGGAACCGGGACCAGACCGTTTTATAACGGATCCTGACCGATCCGAACCGTATCTAAAAACACGGAATTAAAATCCGGACCCGTTTGCCCACCCCTAATTTAAAATATTGATTCACCTCACAACTTGCTAAGATAAAGTTGATTTTGATGTTGATTTAAATTGAATAGTAGCTAAAGGAGTATCTATTTTAATTAAAGATTGAGTTTTAAATAAGACTTTCTTTTTTTTCATAAATGTAAATATTTAAATTTTAAAATGAATAAGTATTTAAATTTCAAATAAGGGGAAAATAAAAAGCTTTTTATTCTCGTTGGTTGCATGTTTTCAGTTTAGGCCAAGTGTTAAGTGCTTATGTAAGCTATTTTAATTTCAGTTAACGAAGCATTATAAATAAATACTTTCCCCTTCTTGGTCCAACTTAGGTTCAAAAAGAGAACTCTTTTTGTATAAGAATTAGGTCTAGGTTTTATAAGATCGGAGTACATTTTAAAACGACTTCTTTCACCGCCCAGATGATGGTGAAATCAAATTAGAGGACAAAACCTGTTAGGAGAATTAGCTTAGCATACAGGGGAGTCAGTAAGTGGGTATTAGCAAAAACTGGAAAATTTTCATTTTTTCAACATAAACTTGTAAACATATTTTTGTATGCTCATATTCACTTAAACAAAAATTCTCTGGAA
Source organism: Berberis vulgaris (assembly GCA_963556465.1). Lineage (NCBI taxonomy): Eukaryota > Viridiplantae > Streptophyta > Magnoliopsida > Ranunculales > Berberidaceae > Berberis > Berberis vulgaris. The sequence goes on from OY747131.1 coordinate 60,670,959, forward strand.
AGATCTTCAAAAATATGCATTCCAATGATACCAAGTTTACCCAAATTCGACAACTAAGTAGATAGTTATGACAATTTTCATTTTGAGAAAAATAATGTACAAAAGTTTATCTCTTTGCTACATGTACATTCCACTTATTTCATTTTTATTATTTTCCATTGCCCTTCTACATGCATCTTATTTACAAATCATCCCATTGTTGAAAGTGGATCTCCCTATCAACATTTTCTCTAACTATTAATCCTAGCCGTCATTTGTCTTCGAACACATGCCACGTAGAACAAAATCTTGTGAATAGTAAAAGTGTAAAACACCATTATGTTTTGTAAGATAGATATATAAACAATACTTAACCGGCCTACATGACAATTTGTCACACCCCAACACGGGACCCGCATCGTGTTGGTACAATAACTAAATTCGTAACCACAGGCAGATCGTAACTGGACACAACATCATAATATAATACATTCTTGAAACTAGAAACAAAACGAAAAATAACCAACAACGATAAAAGTACAATGAAAACAAAATATACCCACACATGGTGGATAAGACTAAACAACACAAAATGAGTCTACAACTAAAGAATGGGCCTAAGCGGCATGATCAACAGAAATAACAATATTGCCTGCACTCCAATAAAAGCACACCCCTTGCCGGCCCAGGAAAGCACAAAGCTAGCTGGTGCGAGTGAACTAAATACGAACATCAATACACTATGTAGTATGAAGCCATGCCACACAATAATGAATAACTGTGTAATAACTTAAAAGAGGTATTCTAATACAAGTTTCTAGAGTCTGAGTCACACCATATCTTTAAGGATAACTTTTATAAGTTCATGCACCAACAACAAGGCATTCAATGCTAAACGGTGAATACAAGTTTACAAGATGTGCTATTCATATCAAATGAATCGAACATAGTTAATTTTAGGTGATTCGATCATATAAAATATCATAAACTTACAAAGCCTCCTATGTATGGCAATCGAGTCCAAACCATAAAAAAATCCTTATGTAAATGTCTCATATTGTAGGCATCCGCGTACCCTACAAATGTCTCTCACCCGGACACATCCCACAATGTTCACCCATGCCACTTTGGGCTTGTTTGTATCCCAATGTGGTGCCGTCTGCCAGGATACAAACTCTAATATCCTGAGCGACTGACCTAACACGACCAACCTAACATAAATTAAACTTAAGTGCTGGGAGAGAAAGGGAGTAATCTCCTTAGCACGTCCTTCGGAACTCGTCCTACTGTTTCTCTAGTGGAAGTGCGTGCAAGAACTCACCACACCTCAGTGAACATGCCACATGCAATAGCGCCCACAATGTCTGTAAGTGCGAGTCATCTCAAAGCCCCACAAAATTCATGATGTGAGCAAGCTCTAAAGCATCGGCACAACATGCATTATAGCGGGGTAAAGAAACTTACACTAATATCAGCATGCACATACTACGAGACTATACAGAGTCTAACACAACAAATGTGTAACAATAATCAACTAGACACACCTCACAAGTCAACAATTATACTAGGGTCCCAACATGACCCAAATCAGAACAATAAAGTCCCTCGAGTCGAACAGTCATACAAGTTCAAGACTCGGCAAATTATGGTAAAATACACAAACTGATGACGTAGGCCTTACAACCTAGTCAATGCAATTTTGCAAATAAAATAAGGCTATTAACTCTAGACACTAGTCTGACCGTGTCGTACGAAACAAGCTCTAAAACACTGTGTATAAGCCCAATTGGCGTTATATAGAAGCCTAAGCACATTTATATCCATCCACTATTCCATTTCGTTCATGTATATCATGCTTTCAGAAAACTCAATCCATAAATTCATTCACAAAGGAACCAACATAGCAATCAAAATATCCGCAACCTCATAAGGGTCAAACCCCTAACTTGGGTTCAGTCACACACAATCACATGCATAATGCAATAGTTATGATGATACATCAAATAATTTCGCCGCCACGCACGTGGCAGAAATCGTCTATCACGAGGATCAAGTATCCCAAGACCAGGCCAGTTCATAAAGCTCAAAGAGGATGAATCCAGTCACGAAAGCCCAAATAGGGCCCGTTAGAATAAATCATAATAAGAGGCCAAAACCCAAGCCTGATAAAGTTCTCCCTCAAAGGGGATGACGTTACATAGAAAAACATTTGTGGAGGGAGTTACGTTTCCACGGACGCATCTTCATAAAAGAGGAGACTGTTATAGAGAACGTCTCCCCTTGTTGCACCTCACATGCTTAAGTCACGCAGGGAATTAACTACGACCATTATAAAAGGTAAAGAAAATACTCGACAAAGGTATGCAATTTTAACTGAGTTTTATCCAATTTTTTCTCCGTCTCCAACTGAGTTACTGACTTAACTTTTGAAGTGCCTTCGGCCACCAAAAAGATGGTATTTGGCAATCTAACATTTGTTTTGCAGGTTTTACTTATTGGAGACTGGATTTTGGATGCATCAGTTTGGCTCCGTCTATGGGAAACGACAAATTTTTCTTTCAAGAAGAAAATCCATAGCAACAAAATTTCCTTAGTTCCGATCGACGACTAAAAGAGCCCTCAGTTGAAATGGCACATTCTACAAACCCTCAACCTAACAACAAAATAATCTTCCTACCGAGGAAACTGCGCTTCCAATAGCACATACCTCGGGCCCAGCGACGAACATCGAGCCGGTCATGCCTGACAACAAAGAGCTGCTGCATGAAGAGGCTCAAACATCATAGACGCCTTGAGGCGCCACCACGAACCCTCGTGTAGACTTACTCATGGTCCAGATGGAGCGTATGATCAAGCGATGGAAAAGTTCACCCAAGAGTATGCTCAGCCTGCCGATCCTGTCCAAGCACCGCCCCAACAAAACCAGGCTAATAAAGTTCCTGTAGAGCCTCAACAGGTAAGTCTCAAAAGTAGCGAATTACTTCAAGAAGGACCCCCCAAAGCGGCGAGATCCTTGCTGAAATCCCATTCAGGATCGGAGTTACGGATCCTAATATATTGTATGAACTAGCAAGACCACCATTCTCCGACGCATTTATGGTGACTCCTATGCCAAAGAAGTTCACCCCACCAAAGTTTGAAGCTTATGATGGTACCTCTGATCCAACTGACCACTGACGACACTTTCACCATCTGATGTCGTTGAAAGAGAGAGCGATGCAGAACGTTTTCGACAAGTCTCACTTGCACAACAATGAACTGGTTCAACAACCTACCACCAAGATTGATAGGCTTATTCCAAGCCTTGGCTACCGCCTTCATTACAAGGTTCATCGGTAGTCAACGGATGAGGAAGGGGTTACACTACTTGCTCCACATCAAGCAGAAGCTCGAGGAGACGATAAGGGAGTGTGTTACTCGTTCCACTAACGAGTTAACAATGATTGACGACTGCAGCGACGACACGGCCACCATTGCTTTCACCGTTGGACAGAAAATGACCCTTTTTAATGCTCTGAACTTGGAACCCCAAAGAACATGGCGATTATATTGAAGACCACTCAAAAGCACATCACTCTAGAGGAAACGATAGCCGCTAGGAAGAAGAACAAATCTGAAAGAAAGCCCATTCAAAGAGGCGAGAAAGGAGGGAGGAAAGAAGGAGAGATGATAGACCCTTGGAGGAAAACGTTCAGTAAAAAAAGCACCGAACTAGCGGGAGGCTCGAATTCAACCAAGAACCTAGAAAATTGCATTCGATTAGGCCCAGACATGAGCGAGTGACAAGCATGATGAAAAAGACATACAAACCATATACGACCTTGAAGACCCGTCGAGCGAACATACTGAAACACATGACGAAATGGGAAGATGTCAAGTGGCTACTCAAGATGAGAGGAGACCCCGAGGGGCGGGACAAGAACAAAGACTGCTCTTTCCACAAGGATCGCAGGCACGACACTTAAGACTGCTACAACCTAAAAGATTAAATCGAGCACTGGGTTCAAAGAAGATGACTCGACGAATTCGTCGGGTTACCGGATAAACAACCTAAAGAGAAGGCGAAAACCACCATGGGATCAGAGGAACAACCCAGAGAGCTGATATACACCTTACACTGCATAGCCGAAAAAGTGACCAGTTAAACCCATTAATAACCATTCCCACTCGACCTGATCTATAAAGAACTAGGAGCGCCAACGTTATTAAACGAGATCAGATAAATCAATACGACAACTAAAAAACGAGGAGTACAGATAAAATTGAAAATTCAAATGGGAGCCAACCAACTAACAAAATTTGAAGAAGTTTACAAGCTTGACCGTTAACCACGACAAGGCTAACAACGCCTCCTACATTACTAACAACAAAGACAATGCAAACAAATTTTATTAAATGACGAGCGAAACCTTGGCAGCAGGTACTAATGTGAGCATGATTGGACAATTTGGGACTGCATTCTATTCTGTTCGTCTGAACCAACCTGCTACTGCTCAGTGATTCGATCAAGGAGCATTCCAAGTTTATTAGCTACCTCACAACAACAATACACAAACAACAAAAATACAAAGAATCATGGAGGAAGAAGTTACTGTGAAAATGCTTAAACCACTCAAGGCAGAACAAATCAAACAACAGTCATAAAGATACAATGCAGACTCCACAACATAACTTTGTGAGTAAAGAATGACTACTACTATAGATTGTTAAACACCCGAAATGAGGTTATCAATAAAATTTCGAGTTTAAAACTCTCCATCTTACACCCGAAATTGTGGTATCAAAGACAATGAGAAGCAATCGGCATACCAAGCCACAAACAAAATGTTAGGATGTATAAGTCAGACACAAATTTTCTGGTCTGATCAGTCAACTTAAACAAACTTTGGGTCGACTAGTATGTCGAACCAATGAAGTAAAAGTTAGGACAAACAAGTCAACTTATTCAAATAAACTTCGAGTCGATTGATACATCAGACCAAGAAGTAAAAGTTGGGACGAACAAGTCAACTTATTAAAATAAACTTCGAATTGACTAACACGTCACACGAACGAAGTAAAAGTTCTGACGAACCAGTCAACTTATTCAAACAAACTTCGGGTCAACTAGTATGTCGAACCAACAAAGGAAAGTTAGGACGAACAAGTCAACTTATTCAAATAAAACTTTGAGTCAACTAATATGTCGGACCAAAACTTTTGGTATGATCAACCACGAAGTAAAAGTTGGGACGAACAAGTCAACTCATGTACACTTCAAGGCTAAGATGTCAAACCAACAAAGTAAAAATTGGGACTAAAAAGTCAACTTACTCAAATAAACTTCGAGTCGACTAACACGTCAGTTCGATGAAGAAAAAACAAACAAGTTGACTTACTCAGAAAAACTCCGGGTCAACCAATGGGTCATAACAACGAGGCAACGACGAACAAGTCAACTTATTCATCGGATCAAGAAATTCAGACACATAAGTCAAAATATAGCCGTAAAAGCCCTCTGGCCAATCAAAATATTGGACCAGGAAGTGAAAACTGGAGATACGCAGTACAACTTACTTCAACAACTACGACAGGCCTAAAAGTAAAAAGGGACAAGTCATTTTTCTCACAACACCATCCAAAACCAGCCAATGCTTCGGAACACCTTGGCGTGCGAATACTTGAGGATCTGAATGAGGAAAATGCCTCAATTGACAAGAACAAAGAAAAACAGAACTTTGGATGGTCAGCAAGCAAGTGCAAAAACAGAACTAAGGATAAGCCTAAATCACCAATACTTACCGCTATACTACAAACGACTTGACGAGGGGAACACATGTATCATGTACAATGAGTCAACACATACAACCCAAAACAAGTCACAACTTCGAAGAGAAAGCATGCGAAGCAAAAATTAAATAAAAGGCATAAATTATTGTTAAAAAAAGTTTCTCATTCATAAAATCACTCTGATACATCTTGAGAAGAAGAAAGTACTTCCGGGGAAGGAGATGGAGAATAAAATAGAAAGTTCGGAGAAGATACGGTAGAAGCGGCGAGAACATCGGATGGAAGAGAAGCAACAACACCAGTGGCAGGATAAGACGAGGTTATGTCCTCAATAGGGAGAACAGGTGAGGGAGCATAATCGAAAGAGGCAGGAGACAAGGTTCTCCCTTCACCTACTGGATCACTTGGGAGAACAAGAATACCTTTCTCATCATCTTCATCTCCAAAGACTTGATCAACCAACTAACAATACACGGATAAATCGATACCAAACCCTTCAATATCGTCAAAAAGCTCAACTCGACCATCAACAATTCTCTTCCAGTCTTCCACCTCCCGATCCTTAGCTTGCCTTTAGTGTCAGCAAACTCCCTTTTAGTTGAAATTGGCTGCTGATTAGCAGTGGCTAGCTAGCATGGTTGAGATACCAGACTTAACTTCGTTGAGCGCGACCATTAATTATTCCACCCGCCCTTCAGCAATTTTACGGTTGACAGATTGCTCAATTACATAACGCAGAGCCTCATCATGGCCAACTTTCTCGACAGACAGCTCCTTTTCCAACTCGACCAATCGTGCACGAGCCTCGTCCAAATTGGTCGTTAAAGTCTCAAACTCCACAATAGAATTATCTCTCACAACTTCTGTTTTCCTTAAATAGGCCAAAGCATCCCCAACTGCTTTTTCTTGCTCCGCACACTGTGCCTTCAGCACATCAAATTGGCGAAGGATGTGAGAAAACACCAACAGCAGTGCCACCAACTTTCTCTCAAGAGCAGCCACCTGGCCACAACCGACCTTGTACTCTGATCCCATTACCCCAGCATAAGTGAGGTGATTCATCCCATCCATTATTTGCTTAAGACCATAATCGAGATGGGTGCTAGGATTCAACACTAGCATCAAAGGCCATTCCACTACCTGCCTGTGCCATTCATTGATCTACCTATGTGCACCATCCTGCACGTCAAGTTGAGTAAACCAACATAACTTTCCATCCGATTTGATACGGATGTCCTCCGGGTTGGGCTCTTTCCAACTAATCTGTGGATGGAGGACGCAGGGATCCGGAAGCACTAAGGAACCACCCTTAACAGCTGGAAGAGCGGGCGAAACAACGGTGATAACAGAAAATCAACTCTTGTGTTCCGGCTGCAAAGTGGTTGCAACAGGAGCAGAACGAGTAGTTGTCGCAGCATAAGCAAAATGAGTAGTGGTAGCGACAGGAGAAGAGGAATTCAGAAGAGTGAGGGAATAAACTAAGAATCTCGCCACATTATTGACAGGAATGGAAAGAGATTGAGGAGGAAGAACCTCAAAATTATGACCATGGTCACCAACCTCCTTAAACTGTTCCACTGCCAGTTGAAACATCTTATCATCGATAGCTCGAGGGTTGTCGTTAGACCATTCAACAACATCAAGAACACCATAGGTGGAAATAAACCTCTTTTCATTATCGTTCAACGGACAAGTAGTCGCCTTCTCACTCTTCTCCAGCACCAAGTTCATCTCCTCAACCTCCTGAAGAGATAAACGAGTCTCTTTTAAAACCTCCTTTCTTGAATAACTCGGACGAGGTACAGTCTGAGCAGTACCACGAATTGAAATCTGTTTCTTCTTCGGAGCACGATCAGGATTTATCGACAATTGCTTCGACGAGCTAGCGAACCTCGGGAGCTTCCTCTTTCTAGAAGTTTGGCCAGCAACACTGATGCTGACAGGAACATCGATATTCGTAACATGTCTGCTCGAACTCACTTCCCAATCAATGTTAGCATCACTAATAGCAGCAGGAGCAGCGCGAGCAACGATCTCCTCAGCATGGGATTCAGTGAGCAAAGCTTGTTCCGTCTCGTTCATATGGTACAAGCCACTAAGCTCCAAGATGTCCTCAGAGAGAAATGCCTCCACGGGAAACACATGAAGCTTAAAATAATTGGTCACTGATCATCTACTCCTCCATAGTTAACTACAGATTCTTTCGTTTGTTAGGGACTCGGAACGATCGTACAATTGGTCGATCTCGCAGTTTGAAGTAGCCAGAGTTGATAGAAGCATAAAACCAAAACCTCGACCAATCTCCGATATCATCATTGAGCTTCCCAAAACAGACATGAGAACGAAGGAAGCACATGTCCTTGGTCACCAGCAGACCAACCACCGAGTGCGAAATCCTAACAGTCAAGGGAATTCAAGAGAAGATGGCCCTTGCATAAGTAGAAACCATAAACCTCCAACCATTAGAACCCATTTGAGTAGGAAGAATGTCTAAGAAATCCTAATATTCTCAAAACAGCTCTGAAACTGGGAATCAAAGGCCAGAAAAGAACATGCTTGGATAGAATACAATATATCCAGACCTTAGACAACAAGGACTATCGTTCTGTCTAGGCAGAATGATCTTGAGGTCAGATGAAAAATTATAGCCAGAATGAACATCGTCCAGCGTCGCCTGATAAGCTTTCTTAGGCGAGAAGTAAGCTTCACAAGCAATAAGCACCTCGCCGCTTAGAATATCGCCAGCAGATATCGTTAGGTAATGGAATAGCAAAAAAAAAAATAATAATAAGCCCTAATCTCAATGACAACATAAAGAGATAAACAAATCAATCATGCCTCCTTTTATAGAGCCGAACAATGAAGAGATTGCTCATAAAACGACATGCGAGATATGATGACTGCACAAAATCCCAAAATACTCGCAGAAAACGAATGGACAAACAAGAGATCGGGATGTCAACTCACTAAAAGTTTTAAACAACATTAAATGCCAGGCAATGATGAAGTCGAAAGTCCAACCATCATCAAGTTAGCGACCAGGGCCCGTTTGAATAAATCATCATCAGAGACCCAAATCGACGCCCGATAAAGTTATCCCTCAAGGGGGAGGAATGTTACATAAGAAAATAAACGTGGAGGGAGTTACGCCTCAACGAACATATTTTCCTAAAAGAGAAGATTGTTACAGAGAACGTCTCCCTTCGTTGCGCCTCACATGCTTAAGTCACGCAGGGAATTAACTACGACCATTATAAAAGGTAAAAGGAACATTCGACAAAGGCATGCAATTTTAACTGAGTTCTGTCCAATTTTATCTCCATCTCCAACTAAGTTACTGATTTTAGCAATATAGTTCCTTCGGTCACCAAAAAGGTGGTCTTTCGTAATCTAAAATTTGTTTTGCATGTTTTACTTGTTGGAGACTGGATTTTGGACACATCAAGTTCAATTCAAGATTCTAAAATTAAAATTCCTAAAAGTAGACATTTTAGTTACACTCACCTAAGAATGAGGTTTCAGAACCCAAATCCTACCGACCGAAACTCCCAATTCTTGGAACAACGAATTTGCGACTAAGGAAGCTCCCCAAAATTGCAAAGACAGACCCAACAGTGAGCAAACTAGCCGAAGACTGGAAAAAGAAAGAAGTAACAGTTTTGCGCATGATTGAAAAATTACATACCGCGAACTAAATCCAGGGACCACTCCGACGAAGTTCAAAATCCGACGAACAATTCTGCGAGAACTACCTACACCAGTCTGATCGGCTTTGAACAACACAACAAGCAGAAGACTGGACGGAACAGGGTCACAAAACCACCGAAGGGCGAATCACAGCTCACCCACACGATCACAACGCGAATCTCCTTCCTGACAAGAAAGCTTCTTGATTTTTGCATGTGGGGTTTACAGGTTCCAATCGACGCCCCAACCGTTACTAGAGATGTTGATTGGAGCAGCGCTACTCGCTCCATCAGTGACAGCTCTGATTGAGCTAACACTATCTGATTTATCTGTTTTTGAGAAGGATAATCAAAGGATAAGAAATAGAAGAAAAAAAGGAAGAAGAGGGGAGGAGATTTGGCAAAAAAATCGTTTGAATAGCCAGAACGCAGGTCGATGATGAAGGAACGTTGCAGAGAATAAACGCTCTGGAAGAAAGAAAAAAAGAGGAAGAAGAATATAAAGGGGGTACCTCTTTTATAAGTTGGTGTCTATTCGCCCCCACCAAAAATCTAAGGGCACCCACCCTCCAAATCTCATAAATTTATTATTAATATTTTTTAATCTAAATTTACAATATTAAAAAAAAATTCCAAAAATTGCGAAATTAAGCAAATAAAATAACCCAAAAATTTCGGGTGTTACATCATACACACCTCAAAAGAGATATGGTCCTTGAGATCAGACAAAACAATGATAAGAAAGACCAGGTAAAAGCTTAGGGTATTTCTGTCTCGTCTGATCCTCTAGCTCCTAAGTCGTGTCACCATCTCGGTGACTCCACTGGACATTTACCAACTTCACTGTCTTCCGCAAAAACTGTTTCGCATCATAATCAATAATGGCTACAAGCCTCACTAGATAAATCAACTCATCAGAAATCTCCAATGTAGTGGGTTTCTCAATCTGTGACGGGTCTGCCAAACACTTTCGCAACATGGATACGTGAAACACGTCTTGAAGACCAGGCATACTCTGCGACAAAGGAATCTATAGGCTATTGATCCAATCATTTAAGTAATCTCATTCGATTCTACATATCTCGGTGCAAGCTTCCCTCGATCTCTAAACCTAACAACTCTGCACATCGGGGAAAGTTTCAGAAAGACTCGGTTGCCAATTGAAAACTCTAACTCCTTATGCCTCATATCAGCATAACTCTTCTGTTTGCTCTGGGCTGTCAACAAACTTGCTCTAATCAGCTCAATTTTCTCAGTAGTTTCTCTGATCACATCCAGCCCCATCACAGCCGACTCTCCAATCTTTGCCCAACAAACAAGGGGCATACACAGTCGTCCGTAGAGTACCTCAAACGGTGTCATGCCAATACTTACGCATAGCTGTTGTTGCATTCAAACTCTCACAACGGTAGGTGATCTTCCCAATTGCTTCCAAAGTCTAAGATGCACGCTCTAAGCATGTCTTCCACTACCTGATTCACTCTCTCAGAATAGCCATTTGTTTGTGGATGATATGTTGTACTCATGTCCAATCTAGTACCCATATCCCGTTGAAAGCTTTGCTTGAAGTGTTTTGTGAAAAGCGAATCTTGGTCGGGTACAATCGACACAGGTGATCCATGAAGGCAGACTATCTCCTAAATTAACAACACTGCTAGATTGTTTGTCGTTCGATGTGTACGAACAAAAATGAAATGAGCACACTTCGTCAACCAATCGATAATGACCCATATCGACTCATGAACTTTACTCGACCATTGAAATCCACCAACGAAATCCATGGTGATATATTCTCAGTTCCACGTCGGGATCTCCTATGGCTGCAATAACCCAGATGGTCTCTGATGCTCAGTTTTAACTTGCAGGCTAGTCACACACCGTGCCATAAGCTTTCTAATGTCTTTATTCATACCGCACCACCGAAAAGAACGTCTCAAATCTCTATACATCTTCGTTCCACCGGGGTGAATGGTGAAATGAGATCTATGAGCTTTCTGTAAGATATCTCTCTGCAGCTCCTCATCAGATGGAACACAAAACGGCCCACGGAACCTCAACCCTCCATCCTAACCAATTGACCAATCGGTAGGGCAATCATCTAATGTGTCCACTACCAAATATGTTATCTGCTTAGAATCACTGGATCAAATGTTTGTCTCTCCCCCGCTCTGTTGATCAACATCGAATGAACTACTAAACTCGCTATCATGCTGCCTTCAACAATGGAAGTAGGCTTAACTACGAATGAAGTTAATGTCTCGAGTGTTTGGTACTCCTGAATCATCATGGTTGCCATTACTGCAAGTCATCTACTCAAGGCATTGACAACCACATTGGCTCTACCAGGCTGATACTATATCTCGAAGTCATAGCTACTAAGAAAATCAACTCATCGTTGTTGCCTCATATTCAACTCCCTCTGAGTAAACATATACTTCAAACTCTTGTGATCTGTGAACAACTTGAACCTCTCACTATACAGATAATGTCTCAAGATCTTCAAAGCGAAGACTACGACTACCAACTCTAAATCATGTGTCGGATATCTCTTCTCATGGGGTTTCAATTGTCGGAATGCATAGGCTACAACTCTTGTCCTGCATCAACACACCACCCAATCCTGTACCACAACCATTAGTACCACCAGTTGGCTACCAAGTGTCGGAATAGTCAACACTGGTGTTGAAGTCAACCAAAGCTTCAAATTTCAAAAGCTTCGTCGCACTTCTCTAACCACACAAAAGGAGCATTCTTCTTTGTTCACTGAGTGAACGGTGTCGCAATTAGTGAAAAATTTCCCGTCGGTAATAACCGACCAAACCTAGAAAACTACGGATCCCTGTCACTTTACTTAATCGTCTCCAAGACTTCACTACAACTTTTTCAGGCTCCTAGAAATGGCACTTACTAAACTTCACATACAACTGGTTTTCTCTTAGTGTCTATAACACAATGCGAATGTGCTCTTTGTGCTCCTCTAAACTCCTCAAGTACACCAAGATATCATCAATGAAGACTACGACAAACTTGTCCAACTATAGACTGAACAATATGTTCATCAAATTTAGGAAGAAATTGGTGCATACATCAATCCAAACGACATTACTAAAACTCATACAAGCCATAAAGAGTCCGAAAAGTCGTAATTAGAAAGGAGTGTTCCTCAACCCTCATCTGGTGATACCCAGACTGCAAATCCAACTGCGAAAACACTACGACTCCCCTCAGCTGGTCCAATAGATCATTAATTCGAGGCAATGAATACTTATTCTTGATGGTCACCTTATTCAAATCCCGATAATTTATGCACATCCTCAATGATCCATCCTTTTTAGACACAAATATTGCTAGCTGGAGCTCCCCAAGATGAATAATTTAGCCGGTTAAACCCCTTATGAAGCAAATCATCAAACTGTACTTTCCTCTCCTCCAATTGCTTAGGAGCAAACCTGTACGCTGATTTCAATATAGGTGAATTAACAAGAACAAGGTCAATCCTAAACTCTACCTCACGACGAGGAGGGAGATCGGGAATTTCTTGAAAGACATCAGGGAACTCACACACAACCTCGACATAACTGGTGTGGGGATTAGAAATCTCAAGAGAGCCAAGAAAACTCAACATCCCAGAAACAAAATTGGGCTCACAAGCCAACACGCGAGGCGAAGTATCAGGAAGCACTAACGTCACCGACTTATAGAGCAATAAATGATCACCGGATGACTGAACAACCAATCCATCCCTAGAATCAAATGATAACCCTCAAAACCCAAGACAATAAAGTCAAATACGAAGGTGTGCCCCAACAAGGAAAACTCAAAACGGGGACAATACTCCTACAACCAAACCGAACTACCCAAAGGTGACACAACACACAAGGGTGTCAATAAAGGCACTATCTCTAGACAGTCTCTAACAAGTAACTGTCAAGAAATGAAAGACCTAGTTGCTCCCGTATCGAAAAGAGCCCTCAATTGGGAAAATAACGAATGCACAAAACCTGGCACACAACACATAAATCCCGAGTCACATAACAACACACTAACATGTGACTCTTCCTATGCAGAATGCATTTAATACATCCTACTATATATAGCATACACAACTATACCACAGACAAAAATAGTAACATACCTTCAACATTTCCTTGATCGGGAATAGTCGCGAGGCGAACAAGCGGTGCTGGGAGAGGGACTCTTAGGCGTAGGTGCTAACTATCTCTGAGGCGCCCTCTACTGTGCTTCTACATGCCCATTTTGAGGGCAACTCTTAAAAAGTGCCTTGGTTGCTCACAAATATAACAAACTGCGTGCTCCCATCGATCTGCCTGACCTTTGGGATAATCACTGGCTAAGTGTCATTCCTGCCCACTAGTGAAACAACCTCTCTTGGGTCCTGTTTGACCATCCTAAGAGGTTGTCTCTATTAGTGCTGCTGTCGATGATCTTCTCAGGAATGTCTGTCACCTTCGCGGTCTCTGTAAACCCTAATAGGTCCACCTCTACCAGGGTCTCTCTGCTGAACAACGGCTCACTCTGGCTGATGTGCCTGATCCACAGTCTAGCTTCATCGGGCAAACCTCTGACTGCGCTCTGTACCTCTAGCTAGTTGAACCAAATTTTCATTTACTAATTTCTCAAAATGACGATCGATCATCACCATCAACTATTTATTTAGGATTGGGTTAAGACCACAAAATATTTCTTGTTTTTCTTCTGTGTAGTATTTGTGAAGCAAGTGGCATAATGACTCAATTGTGTAATCTCAACCAAGTTTTCTAAAACAGGTCTAGATCCTTGTTGTACGTGTATCTCAACTCTAGAAGAATCACCAAAAAAATGTTGCTCAAACACCACGCAGAATGTATCCCACTGCATCTCTAACACATCTCGACTCCGCCTCACGGAATCCCGCCAATACATAGCCTCTCTGTCAAACTGGTGTGTTGCTAACTTAGTACGTTGTATAGGTGTCAGTGCCATCCTCTCAAATATGAGCTCTACCTCACGGATTCACCAATCTCCAGCTGACAAAATTCTTATTGCGACGTTTAAACTAATCATGTATTTGATTTCCCCGTCTTACATTCTATGCCCACTGTGTCACCATTTCCATAAAAACTTGAGAAGTATCCCCTCTAGCAGAGCCTGATCAGTCACCCTGTGTTCTCTTACCACACGCCATCACCACATTCCCTTTACACAAAATAAAACATACATACAATACAACAAACAACACAAAAAAACTCATAAGTCCTCTACCTAATTTACCCAAGAAATTAAGTGTCATACGATGATGTTCCGTGTGAACCGGTAAACATTTAATCTAATACCAAGCTCTGTTACACCCCGACTCACCACGGGACACGCAATACTCTGTTACGTGAATTGAATGTGTAACCATTGGTAGATCCTTACCAGACCCAACATCATAATCAAACACATTCTTGAAACGAGAAACAAAATAAAAAACAACCAACTACGATAAAGTTTAAATAAAATAAAAAAGTATTCAACTTGCCAAGCCCTACATCATAGCGACAAAACCCATATATATAAACATCCAATATTTAACAAAGTATATAAAAGTACAATGAAAGCAAAACATATCTAAATAGGGCGAACAAGACTAAACAACACAAAATGAGTCTACAACTGAAGACTGGGCCTAAGCGGCACGATCAGCAGGAACAACAACATTGCTTGCACTCCAATAAGGGCACACCCCTTGTGGGTTCAGCAAAGCACAAAGCTAGCTGGTGCGAGTGAACTAAATACGAACATCAATACACTTTGTAATAGGAAGCCATGTTACACAATAATGAATAACTGCGTAATCCTAGATGCATGATTCATAACATAAAAGCGGTGTTCTAATACAAGTTTCTAGAGTCTGAGTCACGCCATGTATCTAAGGATAACGTTTCTAACTTCACGCACCAACAACAAAGTATTCAATGCTAAACGGTAAATACAAGTTTACAAGATGTGCTACTCATATCAAATGATTCTAACATTTAGGTGATTCGAACATAGAAAATATCATAAACTTGCAAAGCCTTGTATGTATGACAATCAAGTTGAAAACATAATAAATCCCTATGTAACTGTCTCACCCAGACACATCCCACAACAATCATCAGTACCACTTCAGGCTTGTTTGTATCTCAATGGGGTGTCATCTGCCAGGATACAAACTGAAATATCCCGAATGACTGGCCTAACATGGCAAACTTAACACAAAAAAATACTCAAACGCACTCTGAGTGGAAAACATGCGTAAGCGAATAATCTCCTAAGCACATCCTCTGGGACCCGTCCTACTGCATTCTCTAGTGGTATGCGCATGCGAGAGCTCACCGCACCTCAACAGACATGCCACATGCAATAACGACCGCAATGTCCGTAGGTGCGAGTCGTCTCACAACACCACCAAACTCACGAAGCGATCAAGCTCCAAGGCATTGGCACAATAGGCATTACAACTTGGTAAGGATACACTAATATCAGAATGCACGTACTACAAGATTACACAGAGTCTAACACAATAGAAGTGTAGCAATAATCAACTAGACAATCCTCACAAGTACACAACTACACTAGGGTCCCAACATGACCCAAATCACAACAATAAAGTCCCTCGAGTCGAACAATCATATATGTAACCAGGCCATTAACTTTGGACACTAATCCGATCGTGTCATACGAAGCAGACTCTAATGTGTATAAGCCCAATTGGCAATATACAGAAGCCTAAACACAATTATATCCATCCAATATTCCATTTCATTCATGTATATCATGCTTTCAGAAAACTCAATTCGTAAATTCATTCATAAAGGAACCAAAATAGCAATCAAAATCTCCGTAACCTCACAAGGATCAAATCCTTAACTTGGGTTACACACAATCATAGGCATAACGCAACAGTTCAATTCAAGATTCTAGAATAGAAATTCCACAAAGTAGACATTATAGTTACTCTCACATGAGCGAAATGGATTTTCAGAATCCAAATCCTACCAACCGAAGCTCCCAATTCGCGAAACAATGAATTTGCGACTAAGAAAGCTCCCCAAAACTACAAAGACGAACCCAAAGTGAGAAAATTGGCCGAAGACTGGAAAAAAGAAAAAGTAGTAGTCTGGAAAGTGACTGAAAAATTACTTACCGGCAAACTAAATCCGGCGACCACTCTGACAAAACCCAAAATCTGATGAAAATTCTCTGAGAACCACCCTACACTAATCTGATCGGTTCCGAACATAACAGACAGGACACTGGCTGAAATAGGGTCATAAAATCACCGAAGGGAAAATCGCAGGTCGTCCACATGAATCTGTGTCGATAAACCTCCTTGATAAGAAAATCTCCCTGATTTTATGAAATTTCCAACCAACCACTCAACCACCCTTGCATGTGTGGTTTACAGGTTCCAACCGCTACTAGAGAATAAAAAGAAGAGAAAATGAGGGAACCTTTTTTATAAATAGTTGGCTATTTGCCCCCACTAGAAAAATAAGGGCACCTACCCTCCAAATCTCATTTTTTTTTAAAACGAAATTTAAATCTAACTAAATTTATACAATTGAAATAAATTCCAAAAACTCTAAAATTAAGCTAATAGAACAACCAAAAAATTATAGGTGTTACACAATTTTTCAATCAATCAATTAACATAATATGGAAGCCATTTTGGCGTGTTCTCAATAATCCATTCTCACAGAAAATGAAGATTTTGCTCAAAATCCATTCTACGCTAGACTTTAACATTATTTTGTATTGAACAAGGTAAATGTATAATGCCATGTGTGTTTTCAAAGGGCTCATAAGGAAGTGAGCCCTTCTTCAAAGGGGTCACTAAGTATGTCATCTTGACAAACGACATTATTGCTTTCAAGCTTTGAAAAAGTTAAAACTTATAACTTGGTTAAGTTTGAAAATATTGACAAAGAGTTGTGTGCTTCGTTATCACTTATCACCCATAATTACTAAATTCGTAACTTTTTGACTCATTATTAATTAGGGGTGAAAAATGTTTGAATAACGACATGATTAGTGAGGGGATTATTAAAGGTGGGATTAGAATTCGATAGCTCGACTTGTTTAATTATCACTTATTTCAAAATCCTTAGTTATCTTATGTTGTTGGTATCCACTCTGAAATGTATCAATACAATCCCTTTTCTTTCATACATCTAAAAGCATCCACATACATGCCAATTTTGTGTGGGATAAAGCAATCCCACCACAAAAATACTCACAGTAAGTCAATTTTTTGTGGGTGTCTCACCGGTGAGACACTGGTAAAATAAACTTATCTCGAGCTAGGGAATTTTGAAATGTCTAATAAAGTGGAACAACATTTGAAATGTCACCCAACTTTTTTCCACTTTTAAATTAAAGCAGATTTGATGGTTAGTAGTTTGCCACATCACCTACTTTTTTTTCCTTTTATCCTACCTCATTGTTTTTTTCCCCTACTGTGGATCTCCAACTACATATTGTAAATGTTGTAACATAGGTCTCCAAGACTAGTGTTTTTTTTTTTTTTTGTCTTTACACAAATCGAAACAGTACTTACCAACATATGGCCTAGTGTCCCATTACTATTATTGGATGAGTTAGTACCAGTTGATCAAATACTTGAACTTAATTTGGAGCATCGCTAGATCTTAAAATGAAATGAATTTTGTATTAAAATGAAATCAACCTAAAATTTGAAGGAACTAGATTTTGGTGGTTGAAAATGAAGAATATGAAAGTCCATGACCATGGGATAACGATCACAGTTCAACCACATATGGATGTACAATGAAATCTACTTAACTTACTTTTCCCAGGTCAAGATCTAGATTTCAAAACCATTGATAAGCAGTATAGAACAAAATGTAGATCAACAATAAAACTACGAAGTTATTGAAAATATTGAAAATTACTTTATTAATAAAATGACTTACATGATTGATAGAAGATAACAAGCACAAAACATGATTGATAGGAGATAACCAGCACACTTTTTTTCAGGAAAAGAAAAGATACATTCTTATTAACAGAGTTCTGCTTAAATACTAAAAGGAAGGATGCGGTAACATGATTGATAAGACAGGTTGTTGAGATGGCCTTGCATAATTGAGATGCTTGCTTTTGCTTTGCAGAATGCTGATATGATTGTTGACCACACTGTTTTGTTGTTTTGTGAATAATTGATGACGAGAATCTTGAGTGTGGGCATTATTGAGAACTGTTGAAGATGCTTTACTTTTGGAAAAGTTTTTTGACTTTTGTAGAGCTGGAAGGTGTTTGATTGAGACTAAAATTTTGTGAGAAACACACTTGATTGATGCTTTCGCTTTTGTAATAATTTGCTGATAGAAGGAATCTTGATACGGCTAAAGGATACAAAAACAATCATCCTCATTGTTGGCAAGAACTGTACTGTCAGCAGGAACTGTAGGTTCATCATCATCATCAGAGTTATCTGAAGAGCACACTTGAGACAAAATTTCTATCAACTGGGCTTTGGATGGAGGTCCTTTCAGTTGAGTTTTGAGTTGTTGTTTGAGTAATTTGATTTTGAAAGTGGTTGTGAGTTTGGACTTGAAACATTGCTTATGGAGCTTGAACTTGGACGAAGCAATCCTGAAATTGTTTGCTTGGTAATATGAGAGTGATCAAACTGAGACCACCATTTAACTCTAAATCGACGACACAACCATAATGGAGCTTGATCAGAATGTGAAATGGATGTTGAAATATAGTCCCAACAACATATCCATGCAAGATTGAATTTGACAAAGAACCATGTAGATGATACTTGTTGATCTGAAGGGTTTGGTCCTTTGAACATGGATTTGAATAGTTTCCATCCTTCTAAGACAGAAGGTGGAAGAATGTCTTGGATTGGGCCATAGAAATTCCACCAAGTATGTTGGAACCATAATGGAAAATTTTGAGATGAAAATTTCTTGCAGAAAAGGAAAAACCAGGAATGGGAACACTTGGGCGTGGAGAGCAGGAAGGCTCTAAACCAGGCTTGTTTGTAATCATGGTAGTTGAAAGAAGAAGGATTGTAATTGTGGGAAAATCTTTTATGAGTGATAAGAGCTTGTTTCAAGTCTTGAGGAGATAGGATTTTGAGAATTTGACATTTCGAATGAGTGATTTTGGCTGGGTCAGAAGGATCTTTGTGATGGGTAATTAATACTAAATCAGTATCAACTAAGATGTATTCATAAAATTCTTGAGTTTTAGGTGATTGGCTTCATCAAATGGAGATATTGGATCAAAAAGTTGTTTTGCTGTGATATTGGGGTTATCTATACATATGGTTCGAGTAATATGATTGGTTCAAGATTTGGTTTTGTAAGGTATGGGTTTGAGGGTTTTGAAGGAGGTTTGCCAATAGGTTTCGTGGTAGATGGGGTTTATAAGAAATTGGAGAGATTGATGGCTTTGTAGGAGCAATCTTCGTTTCATATTGAGATTTAGATTGACGTTGAGGCGAAAAAGGAGGTATAGAGAAAGAAACTTGAGAACTCATTTTGCAAATACTCTCTTGTGAGGAAATCTGGTAGAGAATTGGATTCTCCTTTTATATGCTTAATTCGAAAATCAAATAGCGAACAATACACCTTGCCATCTTACAAATATCTGTTTGGACACAAAAATTTTAACATCATTTTTCAAAATATCTTGAGCTAATTTGCAATCAATACTTAATAAAAATGGTTTATTGATTAAATCATCTTGAAATTTCATGATGCATAAGTTTAAGAATGCCTCCATACCCGACATCAGACGCATCAGTTTCAACAATCTTGAATGCAGCAGGATCTGAGATGCCAAGACAAGGAAGACTCTTAACTTGGGATTTAACTTCTCTGACTATTTGGATATGAAGAGATGACTAGGGACTGGGGTTCTTTTTTAGTCTATCATATAGGGGTTTGATCAAGATACGTAAATTTTTATAAAATTCAGAAACATAGTTAAACTACCTTGAAATCTTTGTGACTGATTTTTGTCTTTAATTTCATCTAGGAAATTTATCTGCAAATTCAATTGCCCTATTAATATGTATGATAGTTCCAAAATGAATTTTGTGACCTAAAAATCTAACATTGGTTTGAAATGGATCAATTTTTGTAGGAGATAAAACCAAACCATTAAATTTGACAATTTGATAAAACTGGTACAAGTGTTTTCCAATGATCATCCAAGGTTTTTGAAAAGATTAGTATATCATCGATATACACGATTGAAAAGTGGGTAAAAGGAGTAAGAATATCGTTCATAATGTTTTGAAATTTAGATGGAGCATTTTTAAGACCGAATGGCATAACAGTCCATTCATAATGGCCAAATGGGACATTAAAGGCTGTTTTATAGCGATCTTGATGATGGATCTGGATTTGCCAGAACCTAGATTTAAGGTCAAAATTTGAAAAAATGGTAGTTTGATGTAGACGTTTAATAAGGTCACGTTTGTTTGGAATAGGATATTTAATCCATTGTAAAGCTTTCGTTGAGTGGTTTGTAATTAATTACAAGCCTTGTAGATCCTCTTTCTAATTCAGCAGCCTTGCGAACATAGAAAGCGGAACAACTCCAAAGAGATTTGTTTGGGGTAATTAAATTTTTAGAAAGTAAATCTTGGATTTCTTGCTTACACTATTCCATAAGCTCAACATTCATTTGAATAGGACGAGCTTTTGAAGGAATATTTTTTTCATTAAAATTTGGTTCATAAGGTAATCTATCCTTATGATGCTTGCGGTGCTAGAAAGCACTTGGTAAATTAGAACAGAGTTCTGATTGAAGTTTGAGTTTAAATTGTCCAATATCATGCTGTATTTTGGGGTCTTTTAATTGGTGTTCAGTACGATGATAACCAAGTTCTTCTTTAAGTTAATTTAGTTGTCTAAGTTTTTTAGTAATAAAATTAAGGGAACAATTTGTTTGTTTTAGTATATTGAGATCTGTAATTTTCGGTTTTAGTAAAAAAGGGAAGGTTACATCTTCTCCTAATATACTCGCATGAATGCCATTTTCAGTAACATGAAAAAGGCATATCGTTGTTAAGAAATGAGTACCAATAATGATATCCTGACCCATATTTTTAACTAGTAAAAAGTCTTGCTTAATACATATTTTATAATGGCATATATGTGTATTCAATAATTTGTAATTGATTACTAATTTTTCTCTGTTAGCTGCAAATAATTGTTGTTTAGTTTTCTCAAAATATTTTGAAGGAATCATACCTTCTAAGACACAATTTAGGTCTACACCAGAATCAACTAATGCAGTAGTATTGAGATGGTATTCTTAATTAATAACAAGGGTAATATTAATATAACATTTATGAAATTTTATTTGGTTGATTATGTTTAAAAATTGAGGTTCTTCGATAGGGGTTTCAGTTGTAAAAGGGAGATGTGAGGTTGAAGGTTGATTTGTATGATCAATCTACTGATATTAGAAACTTAAGACTTCATCTGCTAGTTGAGAATGATTTTGTTTAAGTTGTTGTATTTCCTTTTTCATTGAATTTATTTCTTGTTGTAAATCTTGTATGGTAATAGGTTGTTGCTTAGCAATTTGAAATCTGTTAAGGATTTTTTGATGATTATAAAATGGTTTAATGTTATCAGGAGTTTCTTTTTTAAAGATTGATTGTTTAATATGTTATAAATATTCATGTTTAAGTTTAGGATCATCAATATGGTCTATAAAATCCAATAATAGATTGGCCCATTTATTTTTAGATATCATGTTAATCGATTTACAAAAGCATGGATCAATATCATGAGGTTCTGGTTCTTTTTGTGATTCAAAAGAAGTATAGAGTTGATAGGCTTGAGGGTCATCTGATTGATCATCCAAATTGGATTTGGAGTAATCAGAAGATTGGGAATTTATTAGTAATTTTTCATTTGTTTTATATCTTCTGGGCTTTGTATTTCTTTGATTTTTTGAGGTAATTTACAATTTTTGGCATAATGATCAGGCTTGCCACATTTGAAATAATTGGGTTATTTTGTTGATGGGCCTGGATAATGAGGTTTATTATGATAAGATTTCTTAGTATGGTGTCGTTTAGGTTTTTCATAATGATTAGGATATGATTGTTTAGATTTATTGTATCTTTTATGAGTTTTGGTTTGAATATTTTGTTTTAATTGATTTCTTGTAGAAGGAGCCTGTATAGGCTCATATCCATATTGATGACAGAAGGAACCAAGTTCTTTACGACTGGTCGTATTTTGTTTCTTTAATTGAGTTCTTAATTTGAGATTATTGCATAAATTTAATGCAACCATCTCAATATGAGCAACTAATTCACCATAGGTGAGATTATCATAAGGAATGTCTCCATTATGATTTGTTCTTAGACTTGTTTTGACAGTTTCAGCGAATGCTGAGGGAAGACTAGAGATGAATTTTTCTTTCCAGTAGGCATGATTAGCTTCTGGCCTAGTCATAACTCTGTTAATAAAAATATCTTTATACCAACAAAAATCACTAAGTCTAGGGCATCGAAGGTTTATTAAGTTATCTTTTGATTTTTCCTGGAAATGAATTGGATTACCTATAAAGTGTTTTAGAATTGCAAATTTAGAGTAGCAGCGACATTAGGGATAGGTGTTCCTTGCTCTGTTTTAATTATATTGCCTAAATTGTCAATTTTAACTGTTTGTAAAATTTGTTGTTGTTCAGAGAAAGTGAGATAATTATCCCACCATCCTTTAAGTTGGCCAGTAAAGCCAGTGATAATAATTTAAGCAATTTGATTGTCATTTTTAGTGTCGCTGCAATGAGCACACGACAACATAGTCATTTCTAGGGTTAAATCTATGATATTTTGGGCAGTTAGACCATCTATATTCCATTCATAGATGAATCCAGTAGAATAATAAGCTGAAGTTTGTAAAGATTTTTCTACACACTACATATCTGGTAATGAAAAACGAGGATAAAAATTTCTAGTGGTAGGAAATGGTTGATTAAAATTTGTTTTTCTTTGCCTTTTTAGTGGATTGGTTTTAAGTTTTGCCAATTGGGTAGGAAAATCATATTCTTCTGACTCCTGTGTGTCTTGTGATATGGTATTAATTTGTTTTGATGTAGAAGGTATGTCATCTATATTTAAAGCAGCTAGTTTTTTTTATTGATTACATCGATAAGATGTGTAGGGGTTGAAAGTATATCTTGTTCGATAGTAGGAGTAAAGTAAGTATTTAGTTTTGATTGTGAAGTGTCGGTAGTATTATGTTGAATTATAGTATTACTAACTTTGTGGAGTAAAATATTAGTATAATTATTTTGTTCTATTATTTTTGAAATACCATGTGAAGTTGCCATATTTGCTTGGGTAGAATCCTTTAAAGGAGAAGCTACAATATGTGTACCTTGGGTATAATACTTGATTTCTTCTAAAGGAGGAAATACTCATGGATAATATTATTTTTTAGTTACCAATGTGTTTTATTAGTAATAGTATAGATTCTTGGTAAAAAGGTTTTTTCATACCAGGTAAAGAAAAATATATTTTCTTGAATTTGTTCACAATATTGATAAAATAATTTTCCTATTAGATGTTGTTGATCAAGAGTATATTTTTGTGAAAAGGCTTTATGTTTTGTTAAACTATAATTTTGCCTGTATTCATTCTGAATTAATTTTTTTTTATCTAAAACAGTCCTTGTAAAGAGGACACTTGGCTAAAAAAGGGTCTCCCATCTCAGAATTTGTTGGGGATTTGATAGATTCATTTTGGTTTTCAGATTGAAAATCATAAACAGGTTGAGGAATCTGTGGAAATTTTGGATTTTGTCTAAGATTTGCTAAATCGAGACGTGGCATAGGTAATGTTGGAATTTTAGGTATATATGTCGGTGCAGTTTTGAATGATGATTCAGACCTTCGTCTAGATTGAAAATCAGATAATTGAACTTTAGTTTTTCTATCTTCAGATAATTGTAATTCAGCAGTTCCGACTTCTAATGTAACAATTTGATTTATTAGACTAGGGGGAGGTTTCCTAGGTTGGGATTGCAGTTGCCAAGTGATTGGAAGTGTAATTTGGTTCTAGTGAATTGTTTTTGGGACAATAACACTGGTGGTTTTTTTTGTTTGCCTGAAAGATGATTGTGTATCCTTTTACAGATGCTTGAAGAGCGTGGAGACTCAAATGAGTCTTCATGGATTTGTATGTAATTTTGTATCTCATTACTATTATTGGATGAGTTAGTACCAGTTGAACAAATACTTGAACTTAATTTGGAGCATTACTAGATCTTAATATGAAATGAATTTTGTATTAAAATGAAATCAACCTAAAATTTGAATGAACTAGATTTTTGGTGGTTGAAAATGAAGAATATGAAAGTTCATGTCCATGGGATAACGATCACAGTTCAACCACATATGGATGTACAATGATTTTAAGAAATGGCAAAATAGGTTTATAAATGATTTTGCATCTAAAATAAAGGAGAGATTAGACTAATAATAGCATTGATTGGTGAAACCATTAATATGCTCAACCTTATCACCACCCTAGCAAGAAGAACATATTTAACAATCCCAACCATCAACTTTATCAACTATTCGATAATTAATGTCAAGAAACATAAACACCCAAGTTCAAACACAAACTCCAACACCTATTTAAAGTTAGAACAAAGAAACCCCTAACGAAGCATACTTGAAGAAAACCCATTTCCTTACTCATTTTCCTTACTGGGATCGTTGTTTAAATTTGTCTTATGCATTGCTTGCAAATTCTCGTTGGTATCACATAGCTCTGATGCACCAATATCCTTTTCTCCAATATCCTTTTCACCAATCTCCTTTTCACTTTCAAACATTTGATCCATAATCTTCTCAAATTCTTTCTCATTGAACACATCGAATAAATCACTTGATCTGTGCATGGAGATATTCAAATCAAACTTAGATTCCATGTTTGAGTACCAAATTTCATCGTCTTTGATTGGATCAATAAAATTTGGGATCTCTAGGAAAAGGTTATGTTCTTCTAACTCTTCAAAATTGCAAAATTGTTGAAATGGTGGTGGCTGTGGTACTTGTTCTAGTTGTGGTTGCGGTACTTGTTCGGGTTGTGGTGCTAGTAGGATTTGTTCATCTTCTTCTAAATGTTGCGGTACCATTGATGATGGTAAAATACTTATGTAATTGTTGATGTCAAAATTGGTCACTGCTTTAATGCCTTTGTGCTTAACCGCTGCTTCATCATATGCCACAGCTGCTTCCACCTCTGAAGCTGTATAAAATAGAAGTCAGTTAACTTGAGGATTTTATATATTATGGATAAAATACTTCCACATCATCGTGAACATAAGTGTGGTTGGTGCCAATGGTATATGTTTACATTCAACATATTTATAAAACTGAAACAAATTTTCATAGATACTATCATAAACTTATTTGAGATAAGATATTGAAAAACTATTTAATTTGATAACAAGTTTTTACTTAAAATACTATTTTCATCACTCTAAGACATGAGAGAATATCTTAAGGCATTAGTTTTAGTCAATTGAACTACAAATACACATACGAAATGTTCAAAACAACGTGATTCCAATAAATCAAGAAACAAAGGTTTGGATTATTGTTCATATAATAAACATGGATTACGCGCAAACTTAAAAAATTTATTAAGTTAGGTTTACATTAGATTTGAACATGCTTAATGCCATATTATACCTAAATTTTTGTATTGGTTGTGAGTCATTCACCACTTCATGCATTTAGTTTTGATCTATTAACCTTTACTAAGTACCATTGGAGTGATGGAATAAAAAATCAAGTCATGAACCGAAACTAGGTCAGATTTTCAAATAGTGCATGATTCGAATGTCGAATCTTACTAGGTCAATTGCCAACCAATGTTATGTACACATATTTTGCTTTACAATAGTTATTTAGAAAATTAAAGAAAGAGAGAGAAAAGAGGATGACAATAATACTGACCAAAGATTCCCAAATATTCGTATTTTTTGCCAGATGAAGGAGTCCTAATCCTAGCCTCCCACCGTTCTTTTCCATGATGCCTATAAAAAAATGGTAAAATGTGTGTCAAAACCAATTATATTGCAATAAATCACCTTTCATTTTACGTTATTTATAATTTACAACCTCGACACCCCACGGTACCGCGACACACCCCTAGAGAATCCAATGCTTTGACGACGCAATGTAACTAAATATTGTTCCTTTGACATGTCCTTCATTTCATCATACTCCTTCATGTATGTCTCAAACTGCATTTCAACGCCCGCAAAAAAAAAACAAAAGAAATTTTTTTGTTGAGTATTAAATAAACTAGAAAGATAAAAAAATTTATTTTTAGAGTAATCTAATTGAAAATACCGGAAAATTCAAGTTCGCCTCGGATGGACCCCACCATTTAAGAGCTGCGAGATCGTAACAACGAGCAGCAGCTTGTTCATCACAAAAAGCCCCTAAATTTGTAAGCAAATATTCAATAAGGAATTAATGTTGTCAAAAATTGGCAACCAAATAATTTTTGGAATTGAAAATATAATCGAGATTTAACAATAAAAGATATTGTTGTTTATTACTTACCCAAGTAAACTAAGCATAAAACAATAATGGGGCACACATTGGGATTGCAACACACATGCCATAAAACAACACAATCAGAAGAAACCACTATATGAGCACACAAAACATAGAAAAGATAAGTAAGATCTCACTCAATGAATACATTTCAGGGACAAAATTTACCTTGACGACCTTTACTTCTCTTATTAGAATTGAGTGTTTGTTTTTCCCACAAGTGAGCTTCAAACTTTCCAGAGCATTTATGTCTAATTGAATATGAACATACATAAAGATGTTTACAAATTATGTTGAAAAAATGAAAATTTTCTAGTTTTTGCTAATACCCACTTACTGACTCCCCTGTATGTTGAGCTAATTCTCCTAGCAGGGCTTGTCCTTTGGTTTGATTTCACCATCATCTGGGCGGTGAAAGAATTCGTTTTGCAATGTACTCCGATCTGATAAAACCTAGACCAAATTCTTATATGAAAAGAGTTTTCTTTCTTAACCTAAATTGGACCAAGAAAGGGAAAGTATTTATTTATAATTCTTTGCTAACTGAAATTAAAATAGCTCACGTAAGCACTTAACACTTGGCCTAAACTGAAGGCATGTAACCAATGAGAATAAAAAGCTTTTTATTTCCCCTTATTTGAAATTTAAATATATATTTATTTAAAATTTTAAATATTTAGTTTTTTGAAAAAAAAAGTCTTATTTCAAATTCAATCTTTAATAATATAAGATACTCCCTTAGCTACTATTCAATTTAAAGCAACCTCAAAATCAACCTTATCTTAGTGGGTTGTGGGGTGAATCGATATTTTAAGTAGAGGTGTGTAGAAAATCGATTGAGTCGAACCAAACTGAACCCTTTTCTTTCGATTATTGGAGATAGTTGATTCGGTTCAGTTTATCATTAAGAAAAACTGACCACTTTCAGTTCAGATGCGGTTGTTTGCAATTATCAAATTGCAAACAACCGAGTCAAAATAGAATTGTTTATATGAGAGTTAAAATTTTAATGAATAAAGGAGATAAATAAGTTATTTGTTGATTCGGTTTGGTTATGCTCGGTTATAATATGCATATCTTTTAATTGAATATGTTATTCGTTAAGAAAATGTCATAATCGGTTCAGTTCGGTTTATAGGATACCAACACTGACATATTTCGCTTAGGATTTAACTTCTATATCTATGAAAAAAAGTCTTCTCTTTGTAATAGTTAGTTGCTTGATTAATAAATTTTCATTACTGAACATTTTCACATCTTCTTTGGCTTGTGGATTGAAGTTTTCATATATTCTTCTCTCTTATTACTTGTGGATTCAAGGTTTCTCGCATTTAGTTTGGTATCAGAGACCTACCTCGATCCATGTTGTTCATCACACTCATAATTTCACCCATACCTTCCATCACCATCTCCAGCAATTAAAAAAAACTCAAATCCCAACAATCAAATCATTAGCCACCTTCTACATCTAGTATCATACCCCGAATCCTTGAAGTTATTTCTACAAAACAAAATAAAAATCAGCTTCATAGCCTCCAACATCATCCACCTTTGTTCCCGCCTCACTTTGAACTTCTCAAACTCAACCATTGTGTCCTTCTTGTCCAATTCAATCAAATTTAAAACCCCTTCTCACGTGTGTTAGTCCAGCCACCCACTCCACCTTATTTGTTCCCGATGAGACATCGAACAGTCACCCGATCGCAGTTATACACGTGGCATGGGCGAACCCTAACACAAGAAAAGCTTCAATTCGGTCCCAAGCGGACTCATTCATAAACTTCTGTTCAGCCCGTAAGTTAGGTGCCCAAGCCCAAGTCACGCTAGCCCAAGAGGCACGGGTCATGGGGCTTGGCTCGAGACAATAAGGCTCGAACACAAATATCTAAGCTGTCATAGGCCCGAGATCCACTCGCACAAATCAGCTCTTGGCCCAATCTAGTGTTAGGTCTTAAACAGAGCCAAGTGGCGAAGAGACTCAGTCATGCACAGGTAAGATCCCTGGCAAGATCTCCTCCATCCATCACGCCCTCGATAGCAAGGACAGTTGTGGAGGGTACACTTGCTACTTAAAGCGAGAAAAGGGAAAAACAAAGTTATGCATACACATTGATATTTACGTCTAGTCTTGATTCTTCCTTACATCATTACCTGACTTAAGCATCAGAGTGCATTCGGCCAGCACAACAGTGGTCTCTGACTCACCGCTGCTCGTGTTGCAGTCTTGAGATCAGCGAGGACGGATTTAGACGCATAAGATTGGCACCATCCCTGGGAAAAGACGACAAGTTCTCCCTGACATGAACATATAAAGTCCCTTCTAACTAAGCAGAACATCGAGACATTGTCACCAACACAAGACCTCAAAAACTCAATGACGATGCTAAGCCATACAACGCTCTGGCCAAGGAAGCCCAACTCTGGGGCCAAATTGATTCGATTGAGGAAGTCGAATAGCTGCATGACCCAACGCCTTAGGCGGCCGAGGATGACTCTTGCGTAAATCAAATCCTGCTTGGATCGCCTAGTGCGGGTGTTAGAGAGGCTCACTCGGGATCGACATCAACAATCTTATACCGGCCGAATTCTGAGGAGATCCCAGGTCCGAGACGACGTACGAGAATGCATCAGAAAGGATAAAACCTCCCTGTAGAGGAATAAAGAGCTTGTGAAGAGGAAAGCCTAGGAGAAGATGAGGATCATAGGGACCATACCCCAAAGACGAATAGAGCCACGGCCAAAAACTTGTTCTAACTAGGAGCGACTGATCTTGATGTCCTGTATGATCTCATTGTCCTTCCATTCTTGGAATAGATCACGAGTAGCCTTCTTCCGAAGAAGTTTGTCCTCTCAAAGCTCGAGTTATATGATGGAACATCAGATCCGTCAAATCATTTGCGTCATTACCACCATGTGATTACAGTTAAAGAAAGTTAAAAATCCATTCTATGCAGAACTTTTTCCACCGCGCTAACCTAGTTCCACAGTCTCCAGTCGAGATCTATCAATTCGTTCCAGGTCTTGGAGAAAGCATTCATCACCAGGTCTGTCGGGAGCTGACAGATCAATAAAGAGCCTTACTATCTGTTGAGCCTCAAGCAGAAGCATGCTAGACCCTTATGGAGTATGCCACTAGTTTTAACGATGAGCTGACCTTGATCGACGGTCGCAGTGACAACACATCGGTCACCGCTTTCACTTCCGGCATTCGAGGAGGTCACTTTTATAACTCCCTCTTCTTGGAACCCTCAACATATATGACAGACTTATTAAAAAGTGCCCAAAAATACTTCACCTTGGAAGAAAGGTTGGCAGCCAAGAAGGGGGAAAGCGAGCCAAATCCCTTATTCAGAGCCAAGGACAAGGATGAAAGAAGAGACAATTCTAAGCGAAACAGAGCGAGAACCAGAGCGGGCTCGACCAAGCAAAGCTATACAAGGCCAGTGGCTCCAGGTATCCCTATTACACTCCGCTCAACTCCAATCTGTTAGATATTTTATTTGCCATGGAAAATGGGAAGACTTCAAGTAGCCATCAAAACTCAAAGGGGATGCTTCAAAATGTGATAAAGACAAACATTGTTTTATCACAAGGAGATAAGCCACGATACCAAAGATTGTAAGAGCCTTAGAGATGAGATCCAATACTTGATCCAGATAGGACGACTGGAGGAGTTCATCGGCTTCGGGGGCACGCAACCCAAGGTGAATGAATAATAAAGGAAACCAGAAACATGACTCCTAACGTTGTGTGTGTCCTTCATGGGATAAATTAGAAGCGACCAAACTCAAATCATTCACTAAAGATATCGATACGAGAATAAGTTAGATCGCGCTACCGAGATCATCTCATCCAGCACATACGAGAAGGGAGAAAAGTCTCGAGCTTAACGTTCACAGAATGGGACATGAAGGAAATATGTTTCCCCCACAATGATGCCCTGGTCATCTCAGTAGGGATAACAAACTAGGAGATGAGAAGGTCACTGGTGGACACAGACAATTCCGACAACGTATTGTTCCTAGCATTTCTAAATATGCAACTGACGGAATGAGAGCTGACACCTTGAAATCAGGCCATGTTTGGCCTCAATGGAGAAAGTTGCTACTCGGTCGGAACAATTACACTGCCGGTAGTCGCAGGGCAGCCAAACCTACAATGGATCCTGTATGACGGAGTTCTCAGTCGTAAGTTCTGAATACAATGTAATCTTGGTTGACGTTAGTTACACCACATGGAGGCAGTAGTTTTCAACCAGCACTAATGCTTCGGTACCTTTCTGATGGAGTAGTAGGGATGATTAAAGGGGACTAGACCATCGCCCTAGAATGTCACTATGTCGCGACCATACAATCGGAGAATGTTACACAACCACCTGAGCAATAGGATCTGGATGAGGAAACTCCAAATCCGGATAGAGAGAACCCATCTCCGCCTTCGAACATCAAACCTCCATCCAACCCAAGAGGGAGGCCAAATGCTAGGTAGCGGAAAGAAGAAGCTATCACAATATACTTGGACAACCCAACTAACACGAAAGCAGTCCATATAAGCTCTAACCTTAACATGATAAGGGAGTTTCACTACCCAGAACGGCAGGCAAACATGGTAGAAAAATGGAAAGTGGAAGGTGTGCATGGATCACAAACCTTAACAAAGCCTGCCTAAAAGACAACTTTCCACTGCCTTGGATAGACTAGATCGTGAACGCGATGTCCTGACACAGCCTACTCAGCTTCATGAACGCGTATTCTAGCTACAATCAGATCAATATGCACCAGCCGTACCTGGAGAAAACCTCCTTCGTAATGGACAAAGGCACATACTGCTATCGGGTAATGTCGTTCAGACTAAAAAATATGGCGACAACATACAAGCATCTGGTGAATCGAATGTTCAAAGGACAAATCAGAAAGGCCATGGAAGTGTACATCGAAGATATGCTGGTAAAAAGCCCCCATAGTTCTGATCACCTAGCGGACCTCCAATGAGCGTTTTCCTAACTCTGGAAGTACCGAATGAAGCTCAACCCAAAAAAAATTACATTTGGGTGCAATCAGGGAAATTCTTGGGTTACGTAGTCAATCGAAGGGGGATAGAGGCTGATCCAAAGCAGATTTATGCTCTTCTTGACATGAGACCACCCGCAAACATTAAAGAGGTCCAGAGCCTGACTTGGGGTGGCAACCCTGAGCAGGTTCATCTCCAATCTTCAGACATACATGCCACCCTTTTTTCAAGATTCTGAAGCGGAACAAAAAATTCCAATGGGGAGAGCAGTGTGAACATGTCTTCAAAGATTTGAAGGCGTACATGGGAAACACATAACTACTCTCAAAACCTACTTCGGGTGAGACACTCTACCTATATCTCTCATTCTCGGAGCACGCTCTCAGCTTAGCTCTAATTTGGGAAAAGAAAAGGAGTAGAAGCACATCTACTATATCAACAAAACGTTCGATGGGGCAGAAGCTAACTACCCTAACCTGGAAAAGTTAGCCTTACCGCTGGTAACTTCCTGCAAAAAATTGAGGCCTTACTTCCAAGCTCATTCAATAGCAGTTCTGACCGAGTATCACTTCGATCAAGATTGCACAAGCCATAGCTATCGGAAAGAATGGTTAAATGGTCATTAGAGCTAGGACAGTTTGACATGCATTATGCCCTGAGAACGAACATCAAGGCACAAACACTGACATATTTCATTGCCGAGTTCACTGGGACAGGAGAACTGGGGGTGAAAGATTACCAAGGAGACGATAACCCTGAGCTGCCCCCACAGGGATGGATCTTGCGATGTGACAGATCGCCCAACGTGAAGGATTGTGGAGCCGGGATCGTCCTCTACACCTCAGAAGAGGTCAACTTCAAGAAGGCTATCAAATTTGGCTTCCACACTTCAAACAATGAAGCGAAATATGATGCCCTCCTAGCTGGGCTAAAAGCCAAAGGAATCGGAGTAGAAAAAATCACAGTGTTCAGCGACTCCCAACTGGTGGTCAATCAGGTGAACGGTGAATTTGATGTTAAAGACCCCTGAATGATAGCCAATTGCAAGAAAGCAATTGACGCCAAAAGCGGGTTCAAGAGATTACTAATCCACTGCTGTTATATGGCAAACAACCAGGAAGCCAATGATCTTGCTGAAAAGGCTTCGTCCGCAGAAGACGACTCCATTGCACTCATAGAGTTCCAAGAGAAGTCGGCCCTAGAGAAATAATGACTCCACGAAACATTTTCCAAAGCAAGGAGACCAGTTGGATAAGCTTCCTGATCGCTACATAAAAGATGGAGCCCTCCCAGTAGATAAGCTAGAGGCTCACAAGCTGAAAAATAGAGTGGTGCGATACACGTTCCTTAATGGCTATACAGAAGATCAACAACTGGCTTTCTTATCAGATGCCTGACCCCCAAAGAGGTAGACTATGTCCTCCGAGAAATCCATGCAAGAATCCACAGGAACCACCTTGGAGGAAGAGCATTTGCTCATTAAGCCCTCACGCTAGGGTACTATTCGCCAAAAATGCAGCAAGAGGCCAAAGACTTGGTCTGTAAGTGCATAAGTGTTAGAGGTATGCCCCGTACACACATATGCTAGTGCAAAACCTAGTCCCAATGACCAGCCTCTGGCCCTTCGTGCAATGGGGAATGGACATTGTAGGCCCATTCCCAATCTTTGAGAGAAAGAAGTTTTTCCTCGTGGATGTTGACTACTTTACCAAATGGGTGGAAGTAGAGCCCTTATCCAAGATATGAGAGAATCACATCAAGAAATTTATCTAGAAATCTATCGTCTGCAGATTTGAAATACTGATAATTGTGGTTAGCGATAACGAGACTCGGTTCGAAGGCAAGAAAGTCAAACAACTTTGCATTAGTTGGGCATCAGTCACCACTTCTCAGTGTCAGGGCACCCCCGGCCAATGGACAAGCAGAAGTCACCAACCGAACTATCCTGGAAGCGATCAAGAGGAAACTTGAAACAACCAAGGGGCTCTGGGTCTCAAAGCTTCTTTGGGCATACCATACCACAAAAATAACTCTGACTGGAGAGACACCATTCGCCCTGTCCTATGGGTCTGAGGCAATGGTTCCAGTAGAACTAGGAATGCCTACATTCAGAACGGAGGAGTTTATGATTTAGGATTATGATGAAGCTCTGAGAGTTAGACTAGACTTACTTGAAGAGCAAAGAGATGAAGCTTCCGTCAGAATAGTTGTCTATTAGCAAAAGATGCCCCAACACTATAATAAGAGGGTTAAGCCTCGAGAATTCAAAGTCCACGATTGGGTACTGAGAAACACCCAGCCGAACGCAAAAGCCCAAACTAGGAATGTTCCTACAAGGTGACAACAATAAAAAGACCTAAAACCTACTGGCTAGAAAACCTGAGTGGAGAACATTTGAAAAGAACTTGGAATGTAGAGCACTTAAAAAAAGTATTATCAATAAAGGTATTATCTTTAAAGAGTCTCATTTCATACGACTCCATGCACAGGAATAGGCCTAGTTTGACCACAGAACCACAATGACACATATGCGGACCGAACCATGTCCACAAACAATTCATAGCAAATGGGTGAGTTCAATCCATGGACGACTCATCGCTCCAAAGATAACCTGGTCCGACTACGGGGACCATAATGGCACACATCGGTCGAGCCTAGTCCTATTTAGGATGTTGACAGCTTGCTGCATAAGTGACCTAGTCTGCCTCACGAGTCAAGGCAACACAAATGTGGACGGAACCCCGTCCATGGACAATTCACCACAAGCAGGCAAGTATGCTCCACGGATGACTCATCGCTCCAAAGATAACCTGGTCCTACTACGGGGACCATAATGACACACATCGGCTGAGCCTAGCCCTATTCAGGTTGTCGAC
Source organism: Berberis vulgaris (assembly GCA_963556465.1). Taxonomy (NCBI): domain Eukaryota; kingdom Viridiplantae; phylum Streptophyta; class Magnoliopsida; order Ranunculales; family Berberidaceae; genus Berberis; species Berberis vulgaris. Next base: position 60,705,892 of record OY747131.1, read on the forward strand.
AGCTTGTCACATAAGTGCCTAGTCTGCCTTAGGAGCCAAGGAAACACAAATGTGGATCGAACCCAGTCCATAGACAGTTCATCGCAAGCGGGCGAGTCCAGTCCACGGATGACTCACCGCTCCAAGGATAACCTGGTCTAATTACGGACCATTATTGTGCACATTAGCCAAGCCTAATCCTATTCAGGATATCGACAGCTTGCCACATAAATGACCTAGTCAACCTCAGGAACCAAGGAAATGCACACACTAACCGAACCCAGTCCACAGACAGTTCACCACAAGCGAGCAAGTCTAGTCCATGGACGACTCACTGCATCTAATCATTTCAGTCCATACAAACGAAGGCAATGCTTTGACCACCAAGGCACACCTAAAAAGTTAGTCAGGTTGTGGTACAAAATCTAGTCCTAGATTGAAACAATTTCTCTATCACTTCAGTTCTACATAGAATTAAGTGGAAATACTTTGACCAGCTGACACCTGCTCAGAAAACAACCATCTCACAAGGCACAACCCGTTCATACGAAGATCACTCTTCAGTGATTTCACCTCCATTGGCGAATCAAGTTATTTCGTTAAGGGAACTACGCAGCCAAAATCAGAGCTACACATGTCCCCATCCAGACCGAGTCGACCCAGTGCCTAATCAGAGTTGAATTGTCTTACACCACAAGGGCTTGTCTACTCAGATAGCCGTGACTTTTTCAACAGTCCAAGATTTGTTTGCATAAGGTCAATATGACTCACATTTACTCAGAGCATACATAAAAAAGAAGAAAACAAATTCAGACATAAAAAGAAACTTTATTGATTATCAAAGAGTTATTACAAGTTTGACCGACTGATCAATTCGAAGGTTTACACACTACAAGAATTTACGCTAAGTGGAAAGCACGGTGGGAGCAAAGATCTCCCAGAACACATGCTGGAACTTTGCTCTGCCAATTTTCCCTTTGGATGAGGCATCACGATTGAAACCAAGGAAGAAGCAGTGGGAACATGCACCAAAGTTGGTTGTTGGTGTTATCTCCCAAATATGGCAGAAGACGCCGTGGAAGCACCAAAAGATGGAAGACAAAATCAGGCCCAAAGGGGTAGTCTATACTTCTTATTCACGATGTAAGAGTAATTTTGGAGATCCCCTGGAACAACTAGAAACACACTCAAACCGGGTGGCTTCCTATATAGCAGGTCTCGTTGAGACTCATCGCTGCAAATGTCAGAACATTCGGAGACTCTACCAATGGGTGCCCCACTTCGTCCTCAATAAAGGCCAAACAAAAGCACACTCTACAAAAGGGTGCATTTGAGAAACAAATTATGCAAATCACATAGTAACACCTATCCCTATTAGAACTAGCTTATACATAGACGCAATGTTCATAGAAGGTGGTCACCGAACTGATGCGACAACATTAAATGTTACACGGGGAATGAAGGGGCGACTGTTTCAAGTACAACTGCGCCACTCTGGGTTCATCGAATTAATGGAGCTGTACGCAACCCCATTAACTGGGGAGAGTAACTGATGAGACATCGAACAATCACCCGATCACAATCGTACATGTGGCATGGGCCAACCCTAACATGGAAAAGGCTGCTACGCTGTTCCCAAACGAACTCATTTATAAACTTTTTTTCAGCCCGTAAGTCAGGTGCCCAAGCTCAAGTCACGCCAACCTAAGAGGCACGGGTATTGGGGCTTGGCCCAAGATAATAAGACCCGAACACAAATCTCTGAGCTGTCATAGGCCCGAGATCCACTTGCACGAATCAGCTCTTAGCCCAATCAAACAATAGGTCCTAACTAGAGCCAAGTGTCAAAGAGACTCAATCATGTACAGATAAGATCTTGGGTGATATTTCCTCCTTCCACACACCCTCGCTAGCATGGACAGTTTTGGAGGGAACACTCGCTACTTAAGGTGAGAAAAAGGAAAAAGAAAGATATGAATACACATTGCTACTTACATCTAGTCTTCACTACAAGAAAAATGTTGATTCATAGCGTTTCAAAAACGCTATGGTAGGATACCATAGCGTTTTAGTAAACGCTATGACAGCCGGCGCTATAATAGACCCAGGGGATATTATAGCGGTTTTAAAACGCTATGGTAAGTTTGGCTTTTATAGCGTTTCAAAACCGCTATGGTAGCCTCTGCCATAGCGTTTTAAAAACGCTATAGTAGACTCTAAAACCGCTATGGTAAGTATACATAGCAAATTTTTTTTTTTTTTTTTACTATCAAATGACTTTTTATTACATCTCATAAGTTTTATGTCTAGAAAATAAAAATTTTAATGTGCCAAAGTTAAAGATTTTCATGAATGGAGGCAAAGTAATGTAATTAATTAATAAACTGTATTACATCGAGTCACAAAATCTATCAAATAATAAAAATAATGTAATTAATAAGATAATGTATTACAATTATGGTACTTGGGATAACAAACTGAAAATTAAGCGATGGTTTTGCCCATTGGATCAATGAGAATCATGCCAATAACACCACCCGCTTCTCTAACAAAAATGACCATTTTGCTTCTAAGGTCTGGGAGTTCAAAAGCACAGACAACGATCTTCCCCTTTATCAAGCTACGATCAAGAGTGTTGTTCTTGCATAAGCTGAAAAAATAGATCAAGACATAATAATTAGCACTATATATATGAAGATGAGTGTTCATCAAGCACATTGGACAAGCATATCATCCCTAAAATGTGCAAATGCATGAGGATCAAAACCAAGAACGTGAATCACCTGAATGGTACCAAAACTGCCATACATCTCTACGCTCCAACTGCGCCAAAAAAAACAAAGTTTATAAAGCTCTGTTTCTGAGACAGAGCCAAATACACTGTGCAGTGCAGTCCAGAATATGAACCTTGCTGAGGAAAACAGCACCAGCAGAGCAGCACACACTGCTGAAAATTGTCATCAGAACAGCTGCAGTACAGTCCAAATACGCTAAATATGTTAAATGAAGGTACAAATTAAGAAGAATCCACTAAATCAGGATCGGTAAAAGTTATTTTTCGTAGAATTGTATCCACTAAATATGTTAAATGAAGGTACAAATTAAGAAGAATCCCAAATACAAAAGCAAACAAAATAAAAGAAATCCATGGGCATCTTATTTTTACTCAAAAGTTTTATCCATAGGATATGTGGACCTTCCTGTAATCATAAATAAATAAATAAATAAAATCCAATAATCATATTAATAAAATTCTCAATCAATTAAATCCTACACCCAAAGCGCTTGATCCATTCAAAGGTAAAGTAAATGAAAGTGGACAGTGATAAAGGATTACCTGTGCTTCCAGGTGAAGTGTGCTTAGTAATGCCAGTGCTTAGTAATGCCACTACCTGGCAGCTCCAGTTGATCTGCAGCAGTCACTCCTAATTGCTCAATCAATCTACCTTGAACCCCTAACCCAGGATTGCCTATCAAACCCTTGCTCAGAGATCCATGTTTCATAGCCTTCTTTACATCATTCCACTCAGATGATTTTGTCCCAATATACGACTTACCAACCATGTCAGAATTCCTGGAAGGCACAGTTTCATTTCTGCCAATGGACAACTGCTCAAACAATGTCCCAGATTGAGATCTATGAGACAGCTGATCACTGCTTAACTGAGCACTCCTATCCAAATTTACCAATTGATCCTGCATAAAGCTGCCAAAATTGGAGTCTCGAGGCCCATCCGTGAAGGAACTGCGAGATCTGTCCATAGACCATAGCTCACCATTATGCCTGTCTTCTTCTACCCCTGCTTGCGGCTTTGATGCCATTGAAAACTGCCTTGCCAGCAGTTGCTCTTGCTGAAGACGGAGCTGCTGATTCAGAGATGTCTGACCACGCTTTGCACCTGATAAATGATCCAGCAAATCAACATAATGTTCTTATTGGTTGCAACGTCTTTTTTATGCAGAAAATCTTGATGTCGTAAAAATATTCAGGGTATCTAGGGAATAAACTTTGTCAACTTACAGGAGTAGGGACAATGACGCTTTGAGCAAACAAATATTGGATTGTAGAACTCCCAAAGCTTCTCATATTCCTCTATGTTCCACGCTCCCTTCATTTTATCGCCACAACTGTATTGTACGAAGCTCTGAAACCCAGCCATACAGAAATGACATGCAGCTGCTCGTCTTCATCTGTTCATGGTTATGCATGCTGATCATTCGTGCTTCTCAAGTAACCTTAATTCAAACCTAAACACCAATACAAAGAAAACCCAAGATTTAAATACAAAGAAAATCTTCAAACTTAACCACACACACCACCACCACCACCACCACTACCACAAAAAAGGTAAAATTAACAAAACTACACCTGAACAGGATAAGGATTAGCAAGCATCATAGAGCAGGACAGTATCAGAGTAGACACTCTGGAGATCAGCAGTTGACCAGTTTGATCACAAGTCTCTCTTGCTACCTGACCTCCCAAGGGAGAAGGGAGATCCTTTCCAGGTGAGGGTCATCAACGTTTCGATTCTTTACATTATGAATGTATTATGGCGCGATAATAACACATATGCAGATATGTAGGTTTACAAGAAGAAATATGATTAATAAAATGAAATCTATAATGGGAATAAATAGTTATAATATGCGGGCATGCCTCGATTTTGGTGTAATTTAAAGCACGTGTCTGTCACCTCGTACCCAAATTCTACATTGACACAAGTACCCATATTGTCATTAAATAGAAAAGAAAATATTTGTGTTTGTTTGTTTTTTTTTTTTTTTTTTGGGGGGGGGGGGGGGAGAAGGTAATATATAACAAAGAGCACATTACAAACCATTCAAGGAAAATGATATGTCTACAGGAGGTTACAGCTTATATAACAGAGAAAATAGATTATTTACTGAGACAGAAATGATGTGCTACAATCTAGGAGTTAACATCTTAAAAGGACTGCCATGATAACAAAATGCCAGTAAAGGTAGATAATCCAATATCAAACATGTCACTAGCAAGTGCAGAAAACAACAATGTTGTAGTAAAGAGTCGGCAATGGTAGATCATTGAATTATCAAACGGATTTATTCAAAACACAGAAGCATGATCCTATCCATGTGACATGTTTGATATGAACTTACAGATTAAGAATGACCAGTCAAAGAATGGACTAAGCTCCCATCAACAGCATTCCAAACATAGATTCTACAATCTGCATCAAAACAAGCTTGTTTGCATAATGATGGCATAAGGGTGTATGAAAAACATCAGAACATACAAAGGAAAGGAAACAACATACAGAAAAGAAAAGATTTAAAAATAAAAATAAAAATGGACAGCCGATTCCGTCTGGTTGATCTGAGATTATTGTTCTGTAAAAGTATCAAGTGACGACTGCCATGGCATTATAACTTATCTTCCAAAACACTAGCTTAAGTTCTTGGATAGGGTATATAAACTGGTCTGGGTTCTAAATGATCACTTCATATCTACAAAGGTTAACTTTGGTCAACTATCATCAGAATATATCTCATCACCAATGTTACCAAAGGAACACAGATAACTTTTTACTTTCTTTCCTTTTCTTTTTCTCTAAAAGTACTTTGTTTTAATCATCTCAAACTGTGACATTTAGAAGGATTCCTTCCAATAACTTTCTTTCACGGTGTTTATAAGTCAAGCAACTCTAGAAAGATAAGGAAATATCATTTGACCATGTATTGAGTGAGGATAGTTTACCACAGAGATGCTTGTATACTTGATGTTTAAGAATTCCTCATCAACAAGAAGAAATATCAATAAAAACCAAGAGGATGCATTACATAGTCAAACTTTCTATTTCACCATCTAGGCAAACTTTCTATTTCACCATCTCCTATATAGAAACTACCCTTAGGTAGCAGAACTCTCCATACAGAAAAGAAAGACACCGGGAGGAAAAAATCAAGGTGCTGTAAAACTGATATAACCTAAGATTGAGATTCTCCCTTCCAGCAGAGACTAAGGTGGTTCACCCTAACTACTTTTTGTCATCCAGATATGCAGCCAATCTGAAACTAGTTTTTAATAGGATGTCTTTACTTTTCTGATATTACAAATAAGTAAAGAACAAAGAAACTTATCAAATGTTCTTATAACCTATTACATTAACTTCTTTGCAGAGCAAGTTCAAACAAACAGTATCTCACTTACCCATGATGGCGGCAAGCACGAACCGGTTATCCAAGCTCCAAACAATCATGTTAACACCACGAGGAGTTGGAACAAATCTTTGACGTGGCCCTCCACGAGGGGGTTGGGAGGTATTGGTGGAGGGGGAACTTTCAGATGATATGCCCGTGTCCAACGTCCAACTTTACTCTACAAGAAATGGCAACAAACGACAATGATAAAATGATGTTGTGTCTATCTAGTTTAAATGCATATTACATACTGGATGTGAAGTAACTCTTGCGGGAGAAACAGTATAAAAAGCCAGAATTACCTAAACGATTAAATCACAAAATGGGCAGAAATCATCCAAAAAGACAAATCTTACATGAGATCTACGTGATCTAGGTATCCAAATGATCGCGCTAGCCAGCCGTCTCAAGATACCTTCAATTCCTGCATCCTCTTCACTCTCCTTACATCATCTAGTCCTAAGTTTACAGCATCCCATCAATCACCGGATAACTGGCCTTGTATCTTGGGCAGGAGAGTTTAACCATGTTTGGAGTTGCATTTCAATAGGCGTAAAGTTCCAAGACTCTACATCTGAGCATAGACGATCCAGCCTCTTAAAAAAAGAGAGGGGAACAAATTTAGAATAAAGGAATGAACAATGCAAATGAAACTACTAAAAAAAGGAAATCAAAAAACAAATAAAGAAGCCTACACTCCTATCAAGAAAAGCATGACATGTATGGAAGGAGAAAATGTAGCATAGGGGATCCCTTATCCCCTGCATACTGTCTAAAACCCTCGTCAACATTAAAAATTGAAATAAATTTTTATCCATGAAGTGATATAAATCTTAGCATAAGCACAATTGAAAAGTCTTTTACTGCGTCCTGCATCACAAATAGAAAAGTCTTTTGAGAATAGCTATTACTTTTATCAATAATGTTGAATGGGAAATAAAGTTCATGCAGAAAATCTTGAGTTCCGAAACAGTTATCACATTAGCACACACATTTATTACAGTATATCACCTTGTACGTTCTTATTTTCATCAGAATGAACATCTTGTACAATCTGTTAGGTTAAACTTAGAGCGCATAACACATTTATTTTTACCATCAGAAATAATTAATGCAGAAAGACCTCACCTTTGCAAGCCGTGTCACATATGCTGCAGCCAAGGCTGTTGCCAAGAGGCCTAAGGCAAGTGTTATCAATTGACCATTTCCTCCAGGTAAACCAACATAAGGGCACTTTGAAATTTCAAATCCTGCAAAGCAGGTAAATGCCAAAAGGCAGCAAAAACAGACTGAACGCACTTCTCACTATGACTTTTCAAACAAGATTAGTGAAGTTTGACCACACCACAATATATCATGAAGCTTCCCACACTGAAAGAATACGCTACAAACTTAGAAGCAAACCTTAATATAGGACTAGAAGTATTCAAATGCAAAATATATTTCAGATGAGTTTAACCTTAAAAGAACAAAGCACAAGACAAACAAGAGATCTTACGAGGCAATTAACATGCAGGTGATCCCAAGCAGTTGAAGTCTATGTCTTTCAATGTAATTTTGAGAGAAAAAACGATCAATTATGAGACAGACTGAGGTGAAGTGTATCTGGAGCCAGCTTATATTCTTCAGAAACCTGAAAAAGTAATAATAATAAATTATCAGTACCATGTAACTATGGCATGAAATGAATATCCTTGTCCATTATGACAAAGCATAATTGAAACTAAACAATTCTTATAGATGTAAGAAGTAAATATAACTTGTAATTTCTAGCAAATTCACAGTAGTCTATAGGTATATCATATATGATCCCAATCATAAAGCCAATAAACAGTTTATGGCTATGGATTTATAATGCAAGAGAAAAATCTCTTATGGAGTTGCATGGCATTTTTTGGTTGCCTTAAGATGCAGTTCAAAGCTGAAAAAGCATGTTGATCCATTACTTCATTTGCGGTAAAAGTCAAGTACACAAGTAATTCAGCGGGAGATTAGGAGTTATGATGTTGCAAAACTGAGAAATTCATTGATTGAAAATTCTTCTATGCATCCAAAAGCATGGTGCACCCAGATAACTTCAGGTTTTAAGATTGGTAAGTTTTGTTAATTTGGTTGCAACTTAAGTGAGTAGTAACTTTTGTATGCCATATTAGTTACTAAGTGAGTGATAACTTTGGTCACATGAGGGTAACTTTGTGTATATCAAGTAGTAAGGTAGCATACATTGGGTGGTAACTTTTTGTGGATGTACCATACATCCAAATTTGTGTATGTATCGAAGCATTGCTCTCTTCATTTATTTATGTTCTAATTTGTTCTCACATTAAGATAATAAGGTAGATCTGCAGTTCTATATTGTTTGAAACTGAACTCTTCTTTTTTAATTTGTCATTTTCTTTCAACCAATTTGAGAATCTGATATGTGCTTGATATTCAGTTAAACGACTCTTTTCAATAACAGCATAGATTTCAAGTTTAATATTCATTTTATAATGAAGAGATAAACATATTTTCCCCCATATTCTTTTACTTATCTTACAAAATGAATAGCATCTTTTAATTCCTCATTTCATATTTTTAGGAACGTCCAACTTTATAGTCGCTTTAGAAACAGAACAGACATTTCTATATGGTATACAAGTTACTATGCTGTGATAAAATGGATTATTACATGGTACTTATAATTTTAGTTCTACATGACCAACATTAATGGTGTAAAGACCAGGAGCATTGTTTTCAACTTACTAATTACTTCAATAAATTTTCAAATATAATACTCGTAAAGTGGCAATGTTCAGTGAAAGACCCTAAAACTAACCTCCACCAGCCAATTAATCAAAATTCCTCTTATACTTTGAGTGATCTCCCTTTGTACAGTCTCCATGAAATTAGAAGGCTTTTGAAGGAGCAGAAACCAGAAAGGGCATTACCATAATCTTTCATGAATAGCTATAAAAAACAGAACAGACAGTTAAAAAGGATGTTCCTAGCGAACTATAAATCACTTCTTAGACCACATAATATTTGTCTTTGCTGAATAAGATTATATAACACTCAAACATGGATATACAAGCACTAAGCTAGAGCATGATTAATCTTAGTATCATATCATATGCTCAAAATTTGATGAAATAGAAATAAACATAAAAGTATGCCACCAAAGTTCTCTTTTATTCACGTCCACCACTTGGGTTGTTAAGATATGCAGGTAGAAGGTCTTACTGGGTCTTACAGGGTGGACGTCATCATGATGAGGGAAGAAAGGTTATTCTGAAACAAGATAGCCAAGAAATGTTGTATCTTTGACTCCTTTGAGAATATTAAGATCTTTCCTAAAACTTTTGTTTCTGCATACTTGCTACATTTGCAATTCGTCTCGGCCAGGATCATGCAATGGTACTTAGTGTTACATGTAAACACGTACCTAAAGTGCATATGTTTATCGGATATTTGAACTTGTTATGATAACTATTTTAAACATGTGCCTTACATGCATAAAGTTAGAAAAATAGGAACTAGTTACAATAAATCTTTTAAGCTATTTCTTTTTCTTAGTTAGTGTGCCATTTATGAATATTTCATACAGAATATCCACAGCATGCTTCACGTTATATAGGATTATCACTTCATTTATTTTACAATATCAAGCCTAATGAGTTACAATAGGGACAAACAAAACTATCTACTGAATGAAACCAGAGGGGAAATGACAATCAATCAAGCCATAAGGACCACAAAATAATGAAGAATTTCAGATAGATGAGGCCCTGTTCCAGGATGATCCCATATTACCACAATCTCACCAAATCCAAGGGAAATAACAGAAAAGGCCAACGTAAAAGCAGGGAATAGATCCAACCATCTAATGAGAATGCACGAGAAATAGTTCGATGTTGAAATATCTTCCCTGGAAATTTTTTCTTTTTCACTTAAAAAAATAAGAATATGCGGTTCAATGCATGTTGAATGACACATTGCAAAGTCTTGAAAATTTTAAATCTTGAAACAAGAAGTACCTATATGGTGGAATCTTATTGCTAAATGATAACTAATGTTCTTAATCTGCAGTTCTACAGAAATCACAAAAAGTTGATCCATATGCACTCATAATTCTGGACATAAAGAAAGAACTTCCAATTCATCATCAAAGATATTGACAATAAACCCATTTCTTAGAGCGTGAGTGATTGCACCACTATGGTGTAAAGTGATTCCACCAACAACCTGTGTTAAAAAAATTGGTTTGTTTAAAACCATTGGAAGTTAATATCATAAGGCTAGAATGATATCCTAGAAATAGGACTTACTTTGCAATTTTCTCTGGTGTGACATATAACAACTTGTATTTACAGTGATCAGAAGCCAGTTCTCTAAAGATGTTCTGATGTTCACTCCATTCCATATTAGCACTCAAGGAAGTAGTTGGGATGTTTGCCTAAATTGCAAAATCAAATGAAAATCTTAACAATGAATGACAAAATTAGACAAAACAACTGAATCATCCAAAGAAATAATTGCATTACCAGCAACAAGTGCATGATTTGGTCTTGAATGAGTGAAACAAGAGGAGACACAACTAGAGTTATTCCATTACAAATTAGGGCCGGCAGCTGCAAATAATAAATATGAGTTATACAAAGACTCGCATGATCTTAGGAAAGTGCAAAGAATTCTCAAAGTGACAAACAAATGAAAAAATACATACCAACTTATAACTGTGTGAGATCTCAGATTCTGAGTTACCTCAAAATTTCACTCCAAGAAAAAGGGGAATTTTTTTTTTCGACGGACTTGCTTCTTCTTCGCCCCTGATTTCGTCGTATCTCTCTGAGTGAGATAGATTGAAGAGGAAATTATGCTCTTGTTGGCCTTATTTGATCATTCAAAAAGAAAAGAAACCTAAACCTTCACTGCCCCATTCTCCCCAACTTTCTCCTCCACCCCATGTTAGATGAATCAAATTGAGAGAGAAGCGAAAGTGATAGACAGAGCGGCGAGAATGGCGAGAGCAACAGAGAGAGCGAGAGTGGTGAGAGCGACAGAGAGAGCGAGAGCAGGGAGCGAGGCGAATGGCAGAGTGAGGGAGGGAGGAGAATCGCAGGGCTGTGTGTTTCATTCTTCTTTGTTAGGTTTTAAGTTGGAGGAGAGACTCTGAAATATTTTGGCGGTCAAGCGTTTTTAATCTCCCGCTTGATTCTTTAATAGCGTTTTGAGATTACAATATAGTAAAATTAGGTTTTTTATAGCATTTGAGTAAAAAACGCTATCCTCAAATGCTGTTAAAGATCATTTTTGTTGTAGTGCTTCATTCTTCCTTGCACCATTACCTGCCTTAAACATCAGAGTGCCTTCGGCCACCAAAACGGTGGTTTTTGGCTTACTGCTGCTCGTTTTACAGGCTCGAGATCGGCGAGGATGGATTTGGATGCATCAGTTCCTATATACCAACAAACAATACCTTTACGTTGCCTTTTTTTAATCTTTTCCTTTTGTTCCCATACATATCTCGAGTATTCTCTTCGGTTGACCAATCCATTCAACCCAACGACCTCTTAAGTTCTCTTCATTCCAACTACTTCTTAAGTTGTCTTATCCATTCAGCCCAATGACCTAAACCTTGAGCCCAACATCTGATTTCCACCAATAGGTTTATTCCAAGTCATCGTTTGTCTTTGCACCCATGCCATGTAGGACAAAGCCTTGTAAATAGTAAAACACCATTCTATTTTGTAAGATAGATTATTAAAAACATATAAGTATATTTAATATTTTCACGAGAAATCTTAATGAACATTCAAACAATGACCACAAATTTCATAGCGAAATCAAAGTTTGGGTAGAACGCCCTCCCATGGTTTTTTTTTCCATCGATTTTAATTTTATCCAAGTTTCACTCTAAAGTTTATAGTATTTTACTATAAATTAGTCATACACCTCACAATAATTAGTTTACATTCCAAAATATTTTTCTTTTCTTTATGGAACTGATGGGGGGGGGGGGGGGGGAATGGTAGGAATGGTGACGAGGGTGTCTAATGTATGACAATTAGCAACAAAAAAAAGTTATGTATATGGAATGCCAACGTCATGAGTAATACACTAGTATATATAACATAATAAAACAAAAAAGTACTCATAAGGTAATTTGTCTTATTACACCTGTATAATATTTATTTCATTAAATAGTTGATATAATGATTTTTTTTCATTTGTTTTCTAATTTATCTCCATCTTTTTAGTATTTAGCACACCGTAATTTCAGTTTGGATTCGGATTCTGTCAATTTTTGAATTTTAACCATCTCATTTTATGCCTTATTATCTTCCATTACGCTTCCAGTATTTTATGGTTTTCCATGGAAAAGAAAAATCAAACACAGCCCATAAAATGTTATAAAACCATCAAACGTTTAGCTATCATGTGGGGTTCCAAAACAATATGGCAAATTTGGGAGCAAAAAATACCTCTAAATAATTGTTATATCTACAAACTTGGGCTAAGCTGCTACGCGATGAAAAGTGTTATATACCTGATGCGTCCAAATCCGTCCATGTCGATTCCTTGACCTGCCAAGATGAACATCAGTGAGCCAAGGATTGATGCTAAAGTCAGATTGTAACTGCGTACCTTTCTCATCCCTTTGCTTCACCTGATTTAACGAGTATTTCACTCCTATATTGACTTTACTGTCGAGGCATGATGGAGGGAGGAGATCTCGCACATGATCTTACTCGTCCATGACTGAGTTTCATTCGACATTTGACTTTATTTGGGATCCAATATTTGATTGAGTCAAGAGTTGTGCAAGTGGATCCAAGGCTCGTGATAGCTCAAAGGTCTGTGTTCGGGTTTTATTGTCCTGGGCCAAGCTCCAAGATTCACACAATACTAGGCTTGCGTAATCTGGGCTTGGGCATCCGACTTATGGGCTGAAGAGTGACTAGGCTGGGCCTGGTTGAGATCGCGTTGGGGCCTTTCCATATTAGAGTTGACTTTTTTCATGTGTACGATAGTGATCGAATGACTGTTTGATGTCTCATCAACTACTCCATCTAGTTAGTGGGATTGCCTACAGGGCCACTAACTAGCTGTGCATGGGGGACTGTGTGTGCCATGATGACATTTTTTTTGGAGTCTTTTCAGTTTCCTCACTGTAGTTAGTGCTTATGCAGCGGTTTGGTGATTAGTTCCCAGGCTTTTATAGGCATACTCTGCGAGAATTTTGATGTTTTCACCTTCTGGAGCTTGTTTATGTTCTTTATATTGTCAATAACTTCTCCAGTCAAGTTTAGTGAAAATCTCTATTCAACATGTCTATAAGATCCCAACAGTTTTCTCAAGAGCGGCTTGCCTTGATATCTTTGGAAAATCCTAGATGTCGAAAGGGGAACTGGCTGACCTCTGCAACAGTGGTCAGGTTCTTGAGGACCTCAGGTTATCGCTCATTAAAAAGGGCGATTCTATGGTGATCCCAAGGGAGAGGTATGTCTAAGCATCTAGATCGTAGAAGAAAAGGGTGGTGAAGCTGCCTAGTCTGTCCAAGAGGAAACCTGCGGAGGGTTTGCCTTCCCCCTTTTGTAAGTCCAAGAAGGTCAAGGTGGGAATTGTTCAGGCTGCTTCGTTGTCTAGCCCGGAAAGAAAACTTGTGGAACACTCCGGGTCGATAGTCCTTTATCATGCGAGTGAGGAGGTGATGGCTGAGCCTGACAACCCTTTTCAATGAGCTATGGAGGAGTCTACTAATCTTCCTTCTACTCCTGCTCGAAAGTTAGCCATGGAAGTAGATATCTTTCGAACAACCTCCGACTTTGCTCTTCAGGCCGTGTGAGAATTTCTACCGGTGCTGACTCTACCACAGAGTTGTCTACCCTAAGGAATGGTGTCCTTGGTGCATCTGCGGATCCACATGCGCCAGTGGAGCATCATGCCCCGAGGGATGCTACTCGTGAGCTGTCCGAGCCCAGACCCCTGAGTTCGTCCGCCTTCCTTACTATCTGCTATTGATAAAGGGAAGGAAGTTGTTGAGTTCCCTCCGTATGTGGAGGTTGCTAGAGAAGAGGCGAGACTCATCCCTAACCCCAAGGTTCTCCACTCTAACTCCCACATCAACTTTCATGCTCTTGGCGCCAATCATCTCAACTATAGTAGCCAACACATGTGGCACCATGAGGTGGACTAGAGGAATGGTTCCATGCAACTCCTGCAGAAGTGGTTTTCCTGGATGGTTGACCATCCGTTGCTAGAGGAGATTCTTGCAAGGGACCATGTCAACAAAAGGAAGAAGCACCTAATGCAGGTAAGTCAGCAATTGTCTGACTGTCATTTGATTTTTCACCATACTTATTGTTCATAACCCTGCGTGTGTCATTTGTCCAGGGGATAGCCCACTTGGTTTATGTTAGGATGGTGGGCATATCGAAGTGGAGTCCACGCAAAGCAAAGTATATGCTCTGGAAAGGTTGTTCGCTGAGCAACGACTACAACTTTCAAATGTTCTTTTCAAGATGGATTCAATGGAGAAGAAAATGACTGCTCAGTCTGATCTTGAGGTTGAACTGGGCGGGGTTTAGGAGAGCTTGGCAATGCGTTGGCTGCTAAGTCAGACTTAAAGGTCCAGTTAGGAAGGGTCTAGAAATATTTGGACGAGACCCTAACTGCCTGCGCCACTTTAATGCCAGAGCTAAGAGAAATCCAAGAGAGTCAATAGCGCCTTGGAAGGTGAACGTCAGAAATTTGTTGTTGGTGCTCAAAGCACCTTGGAAGGTGAATGTGCTGAGGCAGTGCACAGGAAGGAACTCTACGAGGTTTCTCAAAGCATATCCTTCAGCTCAACCATGATCTGGACTAAGAACACTTAAGTCGAGCTGAAATATTGTGATAATGATCTGGCAAGGTGGTCGAGGAGCTGGCTAACTTGAAAGCGAAATGGGGTCAAGGAATGAGAGCTCCTTGAGGCTGCTGAGAACACCCAATTCAGCTAGGTTATCACAATTAGGCGGGAACTGCTTGACTGTATTGAGTAGGATCATGAGGATTGGGACCTTTTCGCTTACAAGCAGTTGGTATTTGATCATTTTGAAGAGGTGGATGATGTTTCCTCTTTTTGTAGGGAAGCTCTGAAGCCGACCCAAGAACTGTAGAAATAACAACCAATCCTGTCGTTCCCAAGCCTGCCATTGATCCCGTCATCCACGAAGTTGTCGATCTTACTACCTGAGCAGTGTTTTGTATAAGAAACGTTTATCAGTACAAAATTTTTGATTTCCTTGTTTCATGTTTGCACTATATCTGTCGTACTCGCCATTTTTAACCTGTGCTTAGATTAGGTCGAACAAACTAATATGTCAACAATACTTTAAGACTTGATTTAGGTAGAAGGCCCTTTCCGTCTTGTAGTAGTTCTTGGTCTAGACTGGAGCCTATTTTTAGCTTGAATGGTCTATCGTTTGATAATAACGCTAAAATAACTTTAAGAAGGCTTTAGTTGTAGAATAGTTGTCCTTACCCGAACAGATCAGGTTCTCGTAGTGTCGTAAGCTTTACCTCGAAGAAGATTTAAGCTTGTGCACAAGTTGTCTTGGTCTGGAAGACCAGACTTTCACAACAAATTCATCCCCGTGTAGGAGTTAGGGCACTCAAGCAGTTTGGAATTCCGTTATATATAAACCCTGATCTTGAACAAGAGTTAGGCTATGGAGAAGTCGTCTATTTTCGAATGGACTAGACCTCTATAGTAGATGGGCTTAATCCTGAAGAGGAGTTGAGGGCTAGACTTTTATGATGAATCTTAATCCTAAAATAGGAGTTAGGCTGCAAAGAAGTCATCTTCGTCCAAATGGATTGGACTTCCATAATATATGGGCTCAATCCTGAAGAGGAGCTGAGCTGTGGAGAAGTCACCTCTGCCAGAGGGCTAGACTTCCATAATGAATCATAATCCTGAACATTAGTTAGGCTGCGGAGAAGTCGTTTTCGTCCGAATGGAATGAACTTTTATAATATACGGGCTCAAACCTGAATAGGAGTTGAATTGTGGATAAGTCGTATCTGCCCGAGGACTGCACTTCCATAATTAATCTTTATCCTGAACAGGAATTAGGCAACAGAGAGTTCGTCTTCATCTAAATGGACTAGACTTCTAAAATACCCGAGGTCAATCTTGAACAGGAGTTGAGTTGCGGAGAAGTCGTCTATGCATGAGGACTAGACTTTAATGAGGCTCAATCGTAAACAGAAGCTGAGCTGCGGAGAAGTCGTCTATGCCCGAGGGCTAGATTTCCATAATGAATCCTAATCATGAACATGAATCAGGTTGTGGAGAAGTCGTCTTCGTTTGAATGGACTAGACGGGCTCAATCTTGAAGGGGAGTTGAGATGTAGGGAAGTAATCTTCATCCGAGCAGACTAGACTTCTATTAATCGGGCTTGGTCACTCATGCAGCGAGTTGTCAACATCCTGAATAGAACTAGACCCGGCCGTTATGCACCATTTCGGCCCCTTATGCATGGTGAACAATCACAAGACTGGGCTCGGTTCGCTTTGCGGTGCCGTGGTTCCTTAGGCGAACTAGATCACTTAGGTGTGGCGATTTGTCGACATCTTTAATAGGACTAGAATCGGCCACTGTGCGCCATCATGGTCCCCATGGTCGGACCAAGTTATTCATACGTGGTGAGCCGTCGTGAGATTGAACTCGGTTTGCTTTGCGATGCCGTAGTTCCTTAGGCAGAATAGGTTACTTAGACGCGGCGAGTTGTCAACATCCTTAATAGGACTAGACTCGGCCAATGTGCGCCATCGTGGTCCTCGTGATCAGACCAAGTTAGTCATGCGTGGTGAGCCGTCGCGAGACTAGGCTAGGTATGTTTTGTGGTGCGTGGTTCCTTAGCCAGACTAGGTCACTTAGACGCGACGAGTTGTAGACATCCTTAATAGGACTAGACTCGGTTGTTGTGCGCCATCGTGATCCCCGTGGTCGGACCAGATTTGCCTCTTTATACAAAGTTGAGCTTGGAATGACATCATTTTCAAAAAGATCACCGTTATTGATAATTCTTCTCTAAACGTTCTGCATGATATTCTCTCCACTCAAGTTCTCTGACCAGTGGCCTCTTGGCCCATTGGTCCTCCTCTAGGAGGCTTTTTAGGGCGAAATGGCTATTTTCCTGATTGCTTCATCTCCACATAGTGGCATTCTCTTGCAATTGACTGATCTTCCCTAATAGTCTCCGCATTATTATCGGCGAGGTACTTGAGGCATTGATGTCGAGTAGATACCACTGCTCTCATCTCGTGGAGCCAAGGCCTGCCCAGAATCACATTGTATGCAGAGGGAGCGTCTACGATAATGAACTCTATCATTAGGATCCTTATTAGGTTTGGCTCCCCTACTATCACGGGCAGTTCTGACTAGGTAGCTTTGCGAACCAATAAAGCCGATCATAGCCTGGTTGTGCAGCTTTAGCTCCTTTTCCCTTAGCCGCATCCTGCAAAATGCTTCCAAGAACAGGACGTTGGTTGAGCTCTCTGTATCCACCAGTGACCTATTCACATCCCACTTTTCTGTCTTGATGGTGATGGCCAGGGCATCATTGTGTGGGGAGTGTACCCCTTGCCAGTCTGGCTCTGTGAATGCAAGATCCGAGGTCGAATGCTTTATGCAGGCATATTGGATAGGGCAGTCTTCATGGTAGAAACCCGTCCGCGGCTCTCGGACTTCTCTTTTCCTTGACCAGTTTGATCATTCTAGTTTGTCGTATTCATTGTGCAAGACGTAGATAACATTTGTAGTTTTCTCCTCTGCCTCTAGTACAGGCTCTTCTTTTTCTTCCCTCGGGGTTGCTTTTCGTCAAGATTCACGAATTCTTGGAGCCTCCCCTTTTGTTCTCAGTACTCAATCTCATTCTTGAGACTTTGGCAGTCTTGAGTAATGTGACCATAGTCCTTGTGATAAGCGCAATACTCGTTCTTATCACACCTTGACGAGTCACTCTTGAGCTTTGAAGGCCACTTTAGGTCATTCTAGCTCTTCATGGCGGAAATGACCTTGGACATACTAGTGTTGAGCGAGGTGTAGTTGGGGTACCTTATTGATGTAATTGATGAACTTGTCAAGTTTCACTTTGTCAAACCCAACCCTGCTGTCGTTTTGCCTCCTTTTAGATCTATCCTCCTCCTCGTGCCTCTTTTCATCTCCCCGGTTTCGGGTCTTGAGGGATTGCTTGGCTTCATTCTCGCCTCCTTTCTTGCTTGCCAACATCTCCTCAAGGGTGATATACTTTTGTGCGCTTTTTAGTAAGTTCGCCATGTCCTTCAAAGGCTCCAGGGTGAGGAAGTTGTAAAACTGACCTCCCTGGAGGTCGAAAGTGAAGGCGGTAACAAACGTGTCATTGCTACAACCGTCAATCACAGTCAACTCGTCGTTAAAGTGGGTGACATACTCCCTGAGGGTCTCACCATGCTTCTGTTTGAGGCTAAGTAAATAGTGGGGCCCCTTCCTAATTATCTAGCTCCCTACTAACCGGGTGATGAATGCCTTTGCTAAGACCTAAAATGAATCAATGAATCTTGGTTGAAGGATATGGAACCAAGTCAGTGCAGCCTTTGTTAGGCTGGTAGGAAAATTCTTGCACACCTCTAAACTTTCCTTTAACGCCATCACATTGTGGTAATGGCGCAGGTGACACGTCGGATCGGATGTCCCGTCATAGAACTCAAGCTTTGGGGGGACAAACTTCTTTGGCAAGGGCGCGCTCATGATCCTCTCTGAGAATGGAGGGACAATAGGATGATACTGGACATCTGGATTGGTCGCTCCCAACCGAAGTGGGTTTTCGACCACGGTCCTGTCCGCTTTGAGGCGTGGTTTCCACTGCCTTTCCTGTTCCTTAGGTTCTTCTCTTGGCCAACTCTTTGATCTTTGCTAGGGAAGTTGTCGCTTTCATGGTGTTCTTCCTGTTTTAGGGCCCTTTCCGGATTCCCACCATTCTCTGATGGTGGTTGTCGATTTTGAGTAAGTCTTCCCACCACCCATGTTAGATGATTCATATGAAGTAGAATATGATATATGCGGAGGTCAGCCGCATATGAAGTAGAATATGATCTTGAGATTGGTATGCTTCCTCGATTGGATCGACCTCACCTGGCAGTAGGGCTTCTCTAGCCGAAGTGTTTTCTGGCTCGACATTGTTAGTATTGACCTGAGATCTGGCGCTGGTGACCATGTCTCGAGACTCTACTGGTTTAAAAGAGTTTGTGTCTTTGTTTTAAGGGAAACTTATCATTAATTCCCACAGACTACGCCAAACTGATGCGTCCAAATTCGTCCCTGTCGATTCCGGACCTACAAAAATCAACAGCAGTGAGCCAAAGACCACCGTTGTGGTGGTCGAAGGCACTCCAACGATAACAACAGGTGACTGAGTAACGATGGATGTAGACTGTAAATTAAATTATAAGTGCGTACCTTTTTCATCCCCTTTGTTCACCTTATACAGCGAGTGTTACACTCCTTTACTGACTCTACTGTCGAGGCGTGATGGAGGGAAGAGATCCCGCACAGGATCTTACCCGTCCACGACTGAGTTCCGTTCAACACTTAGCTCTGTTTGGGACCCAATACTTGATTCGGTCAAGAGTAGTGCAAGTGGATCAAAGGCTCATGACTACTCAAAGGTCTATGTTCGGGCCTTATAGTCCTAGGCCAAGCTCCAAAATTCACACCATGTTGAGCTCGCGTTATCTGGGCTTGAGCACCTGACTTACGGGCTGACAGTGACTAGGCTAGGCCAGACTGTGCTTGGGCCTACTTGAGACCGTGCTGGGGCCTTTCCGTATGAGGGTTGGCCTGTGCCACATGTACGGTAGTGATCAGATGACTGTTTGAGGTCTCATCAATACCAATGCGGCACTTAGTCATCTATTGTCACGTAAGATTGTTTTTTCTATAATTCCTTGGTGCAAGGGTTTCACCATATACCTTCCCATAGTGCTTTCCTTAACAAAATTATCAGTGCAACAGTTGAATGAACGAAAGATAAACCAGGAGGAGAATATATTTCATTGAATAATTAACATACCAGACAGCAAATTTTTGCTGATATTGAATAATCTACAATCCCAATGACATACCCTACTAGCTATTTGGACAACTTTCTCTTTACAAGTCCTACAACTGGTGATGGTCGGATATTAAAAGCGGTGGCTGTCGCAAGATATGCACAAGACAATGCGACATATATTTTACCCCAGACAGAAGCGAAAAATGTGAAGTACATCAATATGATTGTTAAAGCAATTACTGCTGTAAAATTCACCACTCCATGTAATGTAGAAAGATCTCCTTCTGTTCCTTGATTAGGGAAATATCCACAAGAACTAAAATTAGAGAGCAGCTGGTCCTTCAGCTGGAACGTTTTCATCAGCCAAGCAGCAGTATCATCTTCATTTGGAGGAATGTCTGTGAGGGGGACACGTCGAACATGAATGTGCACTTCCGTAGGATCAACACCAAAGACATTATCGGTGAAAGTAGGGCAGCGGTGCTTGTAGCCGATTGTTACATCGTAGACTGTAGTTATGAAAGCCAAAAAGAGGTAAGTCAACAGCGTCCAACATCAAGTAAGGAAGACCAGAGTATTGGAGAAGAATTGGTAGATTCCTTATCAATAGAAGATTGTTTTATCAATAACGTTTATTAGTTAAGCTATTTTCAACCTAGATAAAAGAAATACAGGAGGATACAATCTGAAAAAGAAGAAGCAGACTGATTATCAGACAAACAAGCTTTTTAGATAATAAATAATATAAAATCTCATCACCATCTAATCCCTGGTTTGTCTTTCTTCATTTTGTCAACAGTGACTCCTGTTCTTTTCCATTACGAAGAAAGTTTAAAACGTCCAAAGATCCAACTAAATTGGCAAGAACAGTATGTGCTTTAAAAACTCTTAATCAGTTAAGTTGAGGAATAAAAAGAACTGGTTAGGACAGCATAACACAAGATACTAGAGCCAAGTGAATAGGGAATCTGTGATGCTTGCATATGTTGGATCAGAATGGTATTTAGTGTGTAAGATTGACAAGTAAATTTATATTTTAGTTTAAACTATCTTTAAGTTCTTTCTTGGACATTAAAATCCCTGACAACTGAATACTACTAAAAAGATCTTTTAATGGATTCAAGAGTTGACCGACAGTGTGAAGCTCTGCACACAAACAATCTCTGGGGTGATACCATTTGCAACCAGGCAGTTTGATTTGTCATGTTCGGAGATCTATCAAGATGTAGGAGACCACTATTAGAGGTTTGTATCGTATATTTCATATTAATACCAAGTTACTATCTTCTAAAATTTTATCCAGATCTTTCATTCGTACAAACATGATACTTAATTGTCTGTTCTTATTAATCCCTTGAAACTTAAGACTTCAACCCGAACCTTCCTTATACTATCCAAAGCGTGTTTATCTCGTCTCTAGCCTTTTACCCAATCTTAACTACATCCTCCTCTTGTGCATACTCCCCTGATCACTGAATTCTACCGAAAAAAGAGAATTTGAAATTTTTTTAAAATGGAGTTGATAATCATCCAAAAGTGTGGAGCTTTGCACAGAATAAATCGGGGGGGGGGGGGTGGGGGGGGGAGGTGTGCGCTAAAATTTGTAACAGTAAAGATTGAAAAGCCTTCATATTTTCTTGTGTTTGAATATCTATCTAGATGTACGAGTGACCCCAGTCTATTGAGTTTAAGTCTTGAATATCCATTTCCTGATGGTTTTCTAAAACATTCTTCAAATCTCTCATTGCAACAGCATTCAAATAGTATACTTTTCAAGCCCTTACAGATATATAGACTTCATCTATAGCGCTCCTTCAAAATTACAGTCAGTTGGCCTTTGTATCACAGATGCCATCTGCATTTCGTATGTTCGTCGTCTACAGGCTTTTATACTCTCAAGTTTGTTTACTTTTCATTTTTTCCTTCTTTTGCTCAAAGTCTTGTACTCAAACTCAACATCCTCGTCTTGTCTGACTCTACAAGTTTTCATTCACCGCTAATAACCTTCTCCATTAGGCCAAAATTGTTCAATTATCATGATGTAAACTTTTCATTTAAGCTCAGAATAATGGCATTTAATTCTCACATTAGGTATCCTGAGAAAACTAAATGAATGCGAGAAATTGTTCAAAGCAGATAAACAAATGAGGAGAAAAACACCTGCATCCAGTGAACTCCTCAGAGTTTCCAAGCAAGCATGGAAGCCTTTTGTTTTTGGAAGAAGCACATTTGTTAGGATAGGCAATCCAATCTCAGTTGCATACTTTTGACTCTTTATGCATTTTTCTTCACTGCAAATAAAGCAAGACAAAGTTCAATCAATGCTTAAAATAACACATGTGCTTCAGAAAGTAGAAGTTCTAAAGACAACTTTAATTTGACTTTAATTTGCTTGGTACGAGTGGACATGGCAACATGAAAAGATAAAAAAAACACATTGCCATGGGAATGTGTTGAATTTGATAGAAGGCAGAAAAAACAGATCTGGAAATTAAGGTTAGCAGACTAGGCCAATAACACGCCAAAGGTGTACCAATTGAGTTGGTAGAGGTGTGGCGGATGGTATCACACGTCATGGGTTCGAACCCGGCCGGCGGCATGGGGTGGGGAGGATTTAAGGGTTTAAAAAGAAAAAAAAAACACTAGGCCAATAACACCATAGGGGCTTTTTTAAAATGGGTTAAATTTCTAGCAAGTATTGAGTAGGATTTTTGTTTTGGTAAGTACAAGGGTAATCTCTACTTTTTGGCGAGCTATTGTAAATGGGTTTGTGCACAATTCGACTATGTTGCCTGGGCTCCTCCATGGCTCCACCTAGTAACGATTTTGGGGTCTGTCAATCATATGTACAAACATTTCAGGCATCCCATGAGAGTGTGATATCACCACACTTTTGTACTTCGAAATAAAAGAGTACATATCATAGTCTTTAAGAAGAAAGCTAATTAAGTTTTCATTAGAGAAACGAGTACCTGTAAGTGTGAAACTTTACTAGGAAGTGAAAAGATAAGCTGATAGGAAGTTATTAGATATTTTGTAATGTATACAAAACGTGTGGATCGATAAACACTGGCACATAATCTTCCTAAACTGCAAACTTCGTTGACTACAATATGTTGTATGCGTTTGATTTATTTCTCAGTTAACTACTCCAATGCATTAAGAAGCACGACCTGAAACCCTAACTAATATATCATCATATCCATTTTTTTCCTCCTTGAGTTCTGGGTGATGTAGTGGAGTAGCTAAATATATTTATCAAAGGACATTTTTCAGTTGAAAGAATAATAGTTGGCATGGTGATGTCAATGCCTGTGTGTTTGACAAAGAGCCCAATGTCTTGTTTCTTTTATCGTTAGTACTAACTTATTTTAATAACTAGGATTTGCTTCAAATTTAAATAATTTTTAAGGCTGTAGTCTCTACAGACGAGGCTTTAAGCCACACTATTTATTTATTTTTATTCAAATTAAACTTTTATTGTTTGAATTTAAGGTTCTGAAAGGCAACTAATTTCTTTGAGAGATTGACAAATCCAACCCATCCACAATTCACAGTTAGACCTCCACAGCCTCTCCTTCGTAGTTTGACTTGGCCTCCTTGTTGCCTATAGAGACCCAGTGAGCATCCCCGTGTACAATTTGATTAGAAAGTTCTATTTGCTTAGGTTTCTATTATGGCTTAAGGTCTATAAAATAGAGCCTTGATCATTTTTAGTCGCTTTTGATTAATGAATCTGTAGATATATGTGTAAGTTTCTCCTTGAGCATCTGTTCAATTGATCTCCCTATCTGCTTGTAGATTCAAATACTTCCCCTACTCTCATCTTTTCTTCTTTACTTACCTTGTGGATTCAAGGCAAACTATTCTCCTATTCGAAAAGTGGACAACGTGACGGACCTATACCTTGCTTTTACAACAGTGTTCAATTTATTTTTCACATAATTTCAGACATATCTCCAATCAGCGGTGCACTTTACCCTGGCCTTTACCATCCATTTTAAAGGGGAAAAAAATTGAAAATTTTCTATAGACAAACATAAAGATACCCTTTTCTCTGGCCGTAAGACCTTAAAACAGATAAAACGAGGTCAATGACACCTTTGTGATCTAAGGTCCAAGGACTAGAAACATGTGCCAGTTTTTTCAAATAATATTTGATAAAGCAAAGCATATGAGATTCAGACTGAATAACTGAACAAGTACGATTATTTACACCTGAAAGTTACATTTACTCTATCAGAAAATAATTACTCTATCAAGAAACAGTTGATTATGTATATGCACAGAATGAATAATAAGTAAAAAAAAAAAAAAAAAAAAGGAAGAGAATTAATAACCTAAAGTCGGTGCCTTCTGGAAAAAGAGCAAGCCAAAGCGGATCTTGAGGATCAGTAAAAGTTGAAAGCATTTGACGCATGTTTGATTCATCAACTTCCCACTTCCTTTCCACAGAAATAAATTCTAGAATGTGAAATCCCCATCCAAAGATAGGTAACTTCATCAAACTACTCTTAAGGATATACTTGATATATCCTAAGCGTCCCTTTCGCAAAGCAAGGTCCCACAAATACATCCAATCAACTTCAGTCCGATGGTTTGCAAGAAGCAACGCACGCTCTTTTGCAGGAACAGCCTCTCCCGAAAAAACAACTTTAGTTCTGTTAATCTTCTCGAAGAAAAATGGCCACAGAGATAGCCATGTACCAAAAAAAAAGGATGTAGCTTTCCTGCAATAACGGATGCTGAAAAGTCGTGGCATGACGGCAACCACCGGCGCAAGGTATACCAACATCATGAATGCTGTCGAAACTAGCACCAATACGCACAATATACCCCTTAACAACCGAACAGGAGTTAGAGGGTAACGACATAAACCATCATTTGAGTTGACTTCCATATGCTTCTGATGATTCTTGAATACCTTCCCCTCAATGGTAGCTGAACCATTCATGTTCTAAATGTTTCTCGAGATACTTGAAATATTACAAGAGCAAGTGCAGGCTCCACATGCTAATCACTTTGCATGGGTATAAAGATTTTCAAAAATTGATTGTTCCTACATACAGGATCAGCCCTTGGATGGATCCCAAAACTGCTATACACTGGTTCTCCAGCCTATTATTTCTGATGGGGAGGTCCAGAGGAATGGACTTCTCAGACTCTGTGATACAGGTAGCACAGTTCCAAGAGCAGCAGGAAGGGAATACAAATTATGCAGATGAGTTTGAACCAAATTTTGTACAGAATTGCTAATTTCAGGATAGTGTAATCTGCAAAAAAAAAAAAAAGTTAAATGGAGAGTTTCAGAAAAAAAAAAAAAAAAAAGTTTCTAGTGACACTTACTATGGCCCATCTGACAAACAGGTCATACAAGAATAGATTAAAATCACATACTTCCTTGAAAGGACGTCCTTTGTATAGAAAGGCTACCACTTGGTGAATGAGATTATAGTAGAATGATACATCGTGTGTCCTATTAGAACTAATGGCATGTTTAGTTGCATGGAAAGTGAGGTAATCAAGGGGAGTGGATAAGAGGAGGTAGAAAATGGGAGGGAAGCTAGGTAGAAGATGACTTTCCAATTCTTATTTGTTGGCAATCATACTCCTTGCTCCCATTAGAAACACGAGAATGCAATTCGTATGTTGTCAGGGAAAAAATCACGGTTACCCATGATCACACTCTTCAAAAATATTTTATGATGGCTTCATGAGTGTTGATCAGCAAAATTTGGACTTTAAGAAGAATTTGTTCGACTAGTCTATTCATTCGTAGAGATCAAAGAGGAATGTTGGAGAATGTGATTATTATATTATAATGTCTTCATAAGTTAACTCCGCTTGTTGCGACGGCCGGTTGCAAGCCCGGATAAATGAGAAGGGTTGGTGTTAGGCTTGTGACATGCAATCGTAAAATCTGTCACATCCCTCGGGAGGAGGGCTGGTGTTAGGCCAGTGACAACCAACCGTAAAAATCCGTCACATCCCTCTGGAGTAGGGTTGGTGTTAGCCCCGTGACAGCCAACCGTAAAAATCTGTCACATCCTTTTGCATGGATTTTGGTTAAAAAAGATTAATGTTGGATGACTGCATTGCTTGGAGAACCAAAATACATGTAGCCGACCTCGAGAACATCGGGAATGGGATGATGATGAATGTCTTCATAAGTTGGCAATTGTCAAGTGTAAAAAGTTGCCTCACGTCCCTCTCTATATAAAAGAGACCATAGTATAAACAGCGGACGATTATGAGCATGGTCATCTACTTGGAAATCCTCATCATCAAAGGTGCATGTTGTCATACACACGTTTGTATCCTCTTGAGTTTCCTTGGGCTGCTCAACTGTTTGAGTTGCGACTTCTTTTATGAACTCTTGTAGATTTGTCTAAGCATATATGAGCGAGTACCTTTGCTCTGGCGACATTTGAAGAGCGTCATAGATACTGAGCAAGGCAGGAATTTGGATAGATCTATCTTTCTAAAAATTTATATTACTAAAAAAAAAATTAAAAAAAAAATACATCATATTTGACTTGCCCCAAACTCGCTTGATTCGGCCGATATGGCTTGTCGTAGGCAGGACCGGACCGTTAGTTAGATATCATTTCTTGCTGAACAAAAGTTTATGTTTTGTTTTCAACATGTCTAAATTGGCTTCCTATCTTTGAAATCTCTAAAGTGAAACCCTCGGAAGTCAGAACTATCAACCATCATATTCAGGAAAATATAACTTTTAAGCACTTGTGACGGAAAAGGAATGCACCCATCGTCTGATTATTCGTAAAACCTAGAAACAGGTGTCAAATAATGCTAGTGTAATTGCTTGAGATCAAGTCATGTAAACAAACAAAATTCAGAATTCCACCTAGATAAGTGTCTATAAACCCTTTCTCCCTACAGTTCATATGTTGTTTTATCAACCCGATGAGAACCGAACAATTTGTGATACCTTAGATCCTAACAACTAATATCTGCAAGCTAATTGTCTAGATTCAACAAAATGAACCCTTATCTTCTCTCCCCCCATCCCCCAATTTTCATTCCTCAAACCCATATTCGAGAACTTATCAATTGTCCAACTGTTTGAAACAAAACAAATCAGAAACCCCAAAATCCAAAACAGGGCAGATTTCTCTAGGGATGAACAATGATTAATAACTAGTGAAACATAAAATGAATGTCAATTTACAATGTAGCAATACTTATCCAACTGAGCACATACCCAACCAAGCAATAAAAGAAAATAAAAGGAAAATCCAAAATTGAAAAAACAAAAGAAGCCAAATCTACAACTATGTCAATCGAATCCTCCAAAAACTTACCCCATTTGACTTCGACAACGTCAAGTTATAATATCCAGTCCCCCAATAAGCATATTCAATCACCTTTGGCACAATTTGAAAGAAGCGAAGATTATATAACAAAAAATTTCCACCTTTAACTATCAAATCTATAAAAATCTTCAATACAAGATCCACAAATCACCGATTTCTCAAACCATTTAAAGCGTCATCAGGGAATCCACTTACGAAACAAAATTATCCAGAAATGGATCGAATTGATAAGTATTTTCCAACAAAAAGTTTCAGAATAGAATTACAGAGTAAATGGGATAGATGAAATCACAGAAGATTCGAAAATGAAGAAAATAAAAGATGTATTTACCTTCCTTGTGAACTCACTGCGCTCGTTAGGTAGAGGAGATCAAGATTCGAAGAGTAGACTCTGTTTTGGGTAAGTGACGTTGTGTGTAGAGAGGGTTGAAGGAGTTCTTGGGACGGTTTGTTAATGACCAAAACAGAGAGAGTTCAAATTTATAGGGCGTGTTTGGTACTTTGGTTTGGTTTTTGTTTGAAGTGAAGTGAAGAATCTCTTCTGATCCTTTTGGGAGGTTGCATTTAATTCTACGCCACATTAGACCTTGGCTTTTGCTTTCTACTTGGGCTTCCATGGGCCCAGTTGGTGGGGTGAGCCTAGGAATTCAATTTCCCTGATTTTACAAAGCCAGCCGACAGCGTCAGGCCGACCCATCACCATCCCTCATCCTAGAGATGGACCTATTTTCAGAATCTAGGATGATGGAAGGTAGAGAGCCTGGCTCCCTACACTTGCTCAATCAAAGCTTTATTCGAACCAATAGTATTATGAAATATCAAAAGTTTTAAATAAGATATATGATTTTGATTTATAAAGACCATACAAAAAATGACATTACAGAAACAATTTTTTCATGCAGTGGAGATTTATTTTTCCTCGTTGGATGGGTGTAATTATGCCATCCACTGATAAGAGATCTGTTAGGGAAAACAAAGCAAACAATTACAAAGAAATTCTATCAATGAAAGAACCAAGTAATATTGCCAAACAAATATTCAATGCAAGCAAATAATCAATGAAAATAAATGACACCAAGATATACGTGGAAAATCCTTCAAGGTGAAGGGTAAAAAATCACAGGGCAAATCCAATCAATCTACTAATCAATAAAAGAAGTACATGTTCTTATCAAGCCTTTTTTTCCCAAGGCTTGAGGAATACAATGAGCAATATAAAAGGTTACCTCACAAGAGCTTCAAACAACTCCTAATCAAAAGAGGAATACACCGAAACAAACGGCACCAAAACTCGACAAGAAACCGATCCAAAATACACTTGTGAGTCTTCAATCAAACCCCAACAATCAGCTCCCCATTCCTTTCTTTCTTCTCTCTCAATGAAGTCACGCGTATGCAGTCATGGCACAAACACAAAAAACAGCCTCTGCTTTTTTTTTCTTTGCTTTTATAAAGCATCAAACGACCCTAATAATTTCTTTTCAGGGCCTGGTACACCCTAATGGGCTGGACCCAACCCAACAAATCTTCCCCTCCAGATCATAAGGGGGAACCATAGCCTAAGTACATTAGGTCATTCTAATGAGCTTTTTACAGAACTCATGTTTCTCTTTAAGAACCACTTTTGTCATCATGTCAGAATGATTTTTGCTAGTGTGAATCTTCTCAAGTTGGAAACAATTTTTCTCAAGCACGCCACGTATCCAATGATAACGAGTATCAATATGTTTGGTATGCCCATGGCATGTGGCATTCTTGCTCAGCTTTATGACACTCTGACTGTCACAATGCACAACATATTTATTTTGATTCACACCCAAGTCCTTGAGTAATATTTTCAACCATAATATTTTCTTCCCCACTTTAGTAATGGCAATGTATTCGGCTTCAGTCGTTGACAAGGCAACACACTTTTGCAATCTAGACTGCCAAGATACAACTCTTCCTGCAAAAGTGAAAACATAACCTGAAGTAGACCCCTTCCTATATCTGTATTTGTGAACCCTTCCAATACGGCTCCTAAATTACCAAAGTATAAACAAAGCTTTGAAAAACCCTTCAAGCACCTCAGAATCCATTTAACTGCAGCCCAATGTTTTTTTTCCTGGATTATCAAGATACCGGCTCACAACTCCAACTACTTGAGCAGTATCTGGTCTTGTACAAACCATCGCATACATCAAACACCCTACAGCAGAGAAGTATGGAATACATGCCATCTTCTTCTTTTCTTTCTCAGTCTTAGGAGACAACTTGACACTTAACTTGAAGTGATTAGCAAGTGGAGTGCTCACGGGCTTAGCATCATTCATGTTGAACCTTTCAAGCACCCGTTCAACATATTTTTCTTGTGACAACCTCAACTTCTTAGTTTATTTGTCACGTACAATCTCCATTCCCAAAATGTGTTGAGCTAGCTCCAAGTCTTTCATAACAAAAGACATAAACAAATATTTCTTCAACCTGCCAGTCATATCAACATCTTTTTCCAACAATTAGCATATCATCAACATAAAAATATCTGAAATAAACACAATGATCTAGAAGTGTTCTCTTGTACCCATGACCCACCATAAATGAGTCAAACTTCTTATAACAGTGTCTTGGAGCTTGTTTCAACCCATAAAGATTGTTCTTCAATTTGCAAACCATATGTTTTTTCCCTTTCACTTCAAAACCTTCTGGTTGTGCCATGTAAATTTCTTCATGCAAAATTCCATGAAGAAACACAGTTTTAACATCTAACTGTTCAATCTTAAGATCCAGTCTAGCTGCAAGACTCAACACTATTCTAATAGAGGTCATCTTCACAACTGGTGAGAATATCTCATCAAAATCCATCCCCTTCTTTTGCGCAAAGCCTTGACATTTTTCTGTAAGCAAAGCATACTCAGAATTGGGGTACTTCTTTGATGATTGACGCTATCTAGTAGATCTTCTTACTCAAGGTTCTACTATTTCTTGCTGAAGGGGTTGCTCTTCTTTCTCAGTTTCATCTATTTGTACATGATCATCACCAACAACTTCATTTTCAGGCATATGGTCACCTACTATATCATCTGATATCTCTCCCTCATTTTCAACATGCAACGAAGGAGGAGGAAGTGGAAAAAGATCTGGTACCTCACTCTCTGTCTGCTTGGGCTTCTAAACTTTCTCAAATTCTACAATGGTATGATCTTCATAAAAGACCACATCTCTGCTTTTAACAATCTTCTTATTCTCAGGGTCCCACAATATGTATCCAAATTGTTCATCTACATAGCCAATGAAAATACATGAAAATGCCTTTTCATCGAGCTTTGATCTTTGTTCCTTGGGTACATGAACAAACTTTTTACACCCAAACACCTTCAGATGAGAGTATGAAATATCTTTACCTCTTCACACTCTTTCTGGAATATCACCATTCAAAGGAACTGAAGGAGACCTGTTGATGAGATAACAAGCAGTTTCAGCCCAAAACACTTTCGAAAACCTAGCCATGTGAAGCATGCATCAAACCCTTTCAACAATAGTCTGATTCATTGTTTTTGCCACTCCATTATGTTGTGGAGTGTGAAGAACTGTCATCTCATGTCGTATACCATGCTCATCACAATAAGCTTTAAATTCTTTTGATGTATACTTACCCCATTATCACTGTGGAGACACTTCAAAAATTTACATGTTTTTCTTTCAACCTTGGCATGGAACTGTTGGAAGCACTGGAAAACCTAGTCTTTAGATATGATGAAATAAATCCACACCTTTATTGATGCATCATCAATAAATATCAAGAAATATCTACTACCACCAAGAGAATATACTTCAATGGGACCACAAACATCAGCGTAAACCAAATCTAACAAACCAATTTTTCCTTTTGATGATCTATGATGTTTACCAAATAAACAATGATCACAGGGGTTAGGAGGGGTACCTTTCAAGGAGTGAATCAATTTCTTCTTTGCTAAGAGTTGCATACTTTTCTCACTCATGTGTGCAAGCCGTCCGTTCCACAAGTTCAGAATAGTATCACTTTCAGTTGCATTCAAACCACCCTTACACAGTTTAACTCGAGTCTTGTATAAGATGCAACACACCTTGCCTTTTACCACAACAAGTGAACATTTGGTAAGCTTTCAAGCACCATTACCAAAGTAATTCATATATCCTTGTTTATCGAAAACAAGTCCAGAAATCAGATTTAGGCGAAGATCAGAAACATGACGTACATCTTTCAAAGTCAAAGTGCATCCCATATTAGTTTTGATACATACATCACCCACTCACACAATCTTGGAGAAACTAGTATTACCCATCTTCACACTGCCAAAGTCTCATGCTCTGTAAGTAGTAAAGTAGTCTTTCCTTGAAGTAGGGTGAAAAAATTGTACCAGTGTCAACAATCCATTCGCTCATTTCGTTTGCAATATGCAAACATTCACCTTCGTCACACAAAAAAACCACGTGTTCATCTGAAACAGCAGCTGTAGCATCTGTACTATCACTTTTCTTCACTTTTCCCTTTTTCAAATCCTTTACGTAACGAAAACAATATCTTCTCTTGTGACCTGGTTTACCACAATAATGACACTTAAACCTTGTATCACTTGAGTTTGACTTCCCTTTTGACTTATCACGATTTTAATCATAACCATGATAATCTCTCCCCCTGTTTTCAGTTACAAGTGCTTGGGTTTGATTAGTACCTGCAAACTTCTTTCTAGTCTCTTCAATGAGTAAGCTACTCGTAACCAACTCCATGGTGAGATATCAAACCAACTATCTGGTAACGAGCTGAGAAGTAACAATGCTTGCATTTCATCATCTAACACTATCTTCATGTTTGACAACTGACTCACTATACTTTGCACCTCATTCAAGTGCTCAGCAATAGAATTACCTTCCTTGAATTTTAGATTCACAAACGTTCTAATAAAAATGGCCTTGTTCGTAGCAGTTTTTCTTCATACAAAATTTGGAGTTTAGTCCAAAGAGAATTAGCATATATCTTAGCAAACACATGGTGAAATACTGTATCATCTAGCCATTGCCTAATATGGCTAATGGTCTTTCTATTTAATTTCTTCCACTCATCTTCAAACATATCTTTTGGTTTGGCGTTATCCCCTTCAATTGGGGCATATAAATCCTTACAATATAAAATATCTTTCATCTTTGCTTTCCATATAACATAATTATAGCCATTAAGGCTAATCATCCTTGTGTTTAGGGTTGAACAAAAAATCGATCAAATCGTTTAAACCGACCAAATCGATCAAAACCGAACCGATCGGTTCGATTTTCGATTTCTATGTGATTTTAACCGACAAAACCGAACCGATGGAATATATATAATAAATAATATGTTTAAAAACATATGTTTAAAATAGTTTAAAATATGTTTAAAATAGTTTAAAATAGAATCGATGTAAAAACATTATAATATGTTTAAAATAGTCTGCCGGTTCGGTTTAAGTCTGGTCGATTACGGTTTGCATAAATTAGAATCGGTTTGGTTTTCGGTTGGATTTTGTTAATGGTCGGTTTGGTTTCGGTTTGAAAATTTTGAAACCAATCAAAGTCGGTTCGATTTTAACCCTACTTGTGTTGTTATTTTCCATGTCAATTTCAAACACTAACAATCTCCCAACAATTGCTCTGATACGACTTTGTTAGGGAAAACAAAGCAAACAACTACAAAGAAATTCTACCAAGGGAAGAACCAAGTAATATCGCCAAACAAATATTCAATGCAAGCAAATAATCAATGCAAAATAAATGACACCATGATATACATGGAAAGCCCTTCAAGGTGAAGGGTAAAAAACCACGGGACAAATCCGATCAATCCATTAATCAATAAAATAAGTACAATGTTCTTCTCAAGCCTTTTTCCCAAGGCTTGATGAATACAAGGAGCAATATAAGGGTTATCTCACAAGAGCTTCAAACAACTCCCAATCAAAGGAAGAATACACTGAAACAAAACGACACCAAAATCCGACAAGAAACGAAACCATAACACACTTGTGAGTCTTCAATCAAACCTCAACAATTAGCTTCTCCTTCCTTTCTTTCTTCTATCTCAATGGAGTCACACACATGTAGCCTTCACGTAGCAGTCGTGGCACAAACACAAAAACACAACTTTTTTTTTTCTTTCTTCTTTCTCTGCTTTTATAAAGCATCAAACAACCCTAATAGTTTCTCTTAAGGGCTTGGTCCACCCAAATGGGCTGGACCCAACCCAACAAGATCATCACAATCTTTTCTATCTTGAAATCCAAATGTCCATTTTCCTTTCAGCTGGCTTAATCTTCCTGTCAAACTCGTATCATACTTGTGGGAGGTAAGGTAAAAGAAGCTAAACAGGTTATTATTGATATCATGATCAATTGCTGCCACCGAAAATTTTGGACAACCCAAGAAAGATTTCGACACGAGGATGACTAATCTGAGGACCAACTATAAATCTTCCATGGACTGATCTAATGACCTGAAACTCTGATTGTTTTTCTGGACCTTGACTTCATTTATCACATCATGTTAGAACCAGATAAGTTCTGGTTTGTGCCCATCGGCAACATATCTGTAGCTTTACGTACGATTTTGTTATTTATGGTTGATAAAAATATATTTCTATCGACATGCCTACATGATATGAATTTGAGCTTTTGATTTTAGTATTTGCCAATAAAAGGGGTGTGTTTTGAATGTAGTAGTTCTGCCATGGCATACAAAAGAGGTAATTCCCAACCACACGGAAATGGACAGGGAACTCCCTAATCTTTGATAAAAACTATCCATATCTATAATCAAATTGAAGTTGATAGAAAATGCAAATACGAAAAATAGGAGGGAGTGGAATGAGGAGATATAAAGGAAGTGTTTACACCTTAAGTTAAAGAAGCAATTCTTAGTACCCCTATAAATTAAAGAATTCTAACCAGCAAGACACTCTGGTGTGGACATCTCATAAGAAAGGCCTCTTTACTGTAAAGTCTGTCTATAAATTATTCTTTCAGCACACCAGAGTTCAAAACCTTCGAAAGGCTATCTACAGGCAGGCGATACTGATGAGCAAACTTTCGAGTGAATGCTTTATTTTCCCGTCTTACAGACGAAAGCTTGGCTCTTTTTCCTTCATGTTGCTCATGCTTTCAAGTGGGAAATAAATAAAGTCCAGGTATTTGAGCAAACTTTTTTTCCAACCCCCCCCCCCCTTTTTCAAACGTTTGTTATCAATGGCTCACTAGCTTTTTTCTTTCCCCGTTTTCTCATTCACCTGCCTTGGCTTCTTCCTGCGCTGTTGATGAGCCTACGTAGTATTAGGTAGTTGGTCAGGTAAAGGCTGACCAAGCCAATGATGCTTAGTTGGTCTTTTTGGATGATTAGCCACATTGGGACTGAGACACGACCTGGACTCCCACGGGGGGCAGCAGTGGGGAATCTTGGACAAGGGCGAAAGCCCGATGTTTTTCTCAACTTAGATTAACAACATTAAACCTGTAAGTTCAATCAAATTAAGAAGGATTGATTTGATTTTTTGATTCCTTTTTTCCGCTCTTCGCTTAGCTACATCGACTTACAGATGCCCATGCCCTTCATGGATAAGATAAGGCATTAAGTCTAGCTATGTCGACGGAAAGCTTGTTCTGGCCCTCGGGGCGAACTGGAGTTTTCTAGCTGGATAATCAGTTGGTCTTAGGTAGCCCCTATCCCCTTACGCAATAGGGCAAGCTTTATTGCTTTGGACTTTATCTTTCTTTTTCTGCCTAGACCCAAACCAACCAACAATTGGAGAGAAGCAAGATGAATCAACACCTCCTACTAATGGGGATCTACTAACGAATGCAACAGGAAAATCTTCTATAAAAATCTCTGAGCTAGCATCCGAAGCTAGACAGTACTCTGCCTTGTATTGTCGTTACTTGGATTAGGGAAGAAGGAAGGGCTTACACCTAAACTCGTTGATATGATCTTCTATGTCCGGGAAGGAGGAATCGATAGAGAGAGTTTCTGATCGAATAATTTGTAGTACTACAAAAAATCTACCATGAACTTCAATGTATTAGAGATTAACTAAAGAGAACTACCATAATTAAAATGTGAATGAATGTGTGCAATTGAGAAAACTTGATGAAAGTTGTTGCATGGTTGGTATAGGAACTACCACTTCAAAGCATTATGCATATCACTTGTGCTCAACTATGAGTTTGTCTTTCATTTGAGCTTCTTGTGGTTCTGTTGCTTCCACTTTAATTACAAGTATTCACTCATTGGTCTAAAACAAGAAAAATTCTAGAGAGCCAGGCCCCTAGCGTCAAGAGAGCGCCAGGGGAGCTTTCTAGAACGTGATGAAGATGAAGATGAAGAAGAACAGATGAAGAAGAACAAATGAGGATCTCTAGGATGATGGAAGGTATTGATGCTCCCTGATGCGTCTGGCCTGGCTCTCTAGACCGACTGCTAAAACAATAAAAAATGTTTTTATCTATCAGTAAGAGTTGAACATAACAAGCCATCCTATCTTTGATTGCCATGTTTGTCTCAATGGAGTGATGATTTAGACTGTGCCTCTATCTATGCAAAACAAGTATATATCTTGGCCCAATTGCTTAGCCAAGATCAATAGGATGTCCACTAGTTCAAAACAAAACTTGGCTCAATTTCACCCTTTTCTGTTGTTCTTGTTTACTTTATATCTAGATTTAATAGTTTTATCCTGACCACCAAAATCTATTTTAATCTATTAATGTACATATCAAAATTTACGTAGGCATGTTCAGAACAATCAAGAAAAGGATAGAGCTTTAACAAATAATAAATAAATAAATAAAAATTATAAAGAGATATGAACTTGGGCTCGTGATTTTTTGGTCCGACCCAAAAAAATCCAACTTCAAAAGGATTTAGACCTATTCATCACTGCAATTCCATCTAATCACAACCCAAGTATTAAACGTCAACTCCATTTACCTAGAGGCCCAGACCTATGTACAAACCAAATTAGGCAGGCCATATTCAATGGTGATGTATATGTCCTAGATTCCAGGCATGAAACACAGGTTCCAAATTTTCTCACTGTCATGTTTTTGCATAATTTGCAAACTATCATATTACAAATCGAAAGATTTATCATGCATCTCAATACCGCTCAGAACCCGCCCAGCCATTATTCTGGGAATTGAATTCAAGCCTATTTACCTTCTAACCCTACAGTAGATTGAACATACTTCTTCAAATGGACCACAATAACACTGTCAAGAAAACCAAAACACAATAGTGGCTTCCTGCATATATCAATATGCAAAACACCCGGTGGCTACGTACGAACATATAACAGCACATCTCAATTTTAAGCTTGTAAAACAACAACATATATAAGTCAAATTTGTAACCACCGGTATTTAAATTACATGCCAAATCATAGCAACAAACAAAAAATACATAATCTGCAGTACATAAATAAAAAATATTAAAATTATTCATAATAAATATAAAAAAAAATCAGTTTGAGACGGGATTGAAAATCTCCATCTCATCTCATTATAGATTAGGACGGGACGAGATCGGGATGGGATTGATCAATCTCAATATGACCCAAGAAAAATCGGGATGGGATGGGATCGAAACGGGATTGAGATCGCGGGATGGGATGCCCACCCCTACATATTGCTATATCAGATCACATGGCTTCTAATAAGTGATGCACACTTAAATCTTTAATGTTGTGGTCTAGTGGTAAGCCTTTAAGGGCTTGAGTGAGGGGCTACAGAGAATTTTTTTATTTTCATATCATTTTTTCTTTTGGTTATTTTTGAGTTTGACACTCATTAGTTTATAGTTATTAGAGTTTGACCCTCGTTTTGAAAATTAATTGAGTTAAACCCTCATTTTTTAACGGAACCGTTAAGTCCACGTCATTGAATGGTCAAAAATATTTTTGAACCCTTTTACCCTTACCTCAATATTGTCGAAATTCAAGCATGAAATGGAGCAATAGTTATGTTGGTGGGTTAAAGTATTAGGGATACCCAATTATCTATTTGATGGTCTTGATTTGAGGAAAGGATGGATTGATTTTTTTTTAGTGGTTTTTTTGAGATTTGGAGAGAACCCCATCTGGAGATTGTGAAGGTCTAGGATTTATTTAATCTCTCATGCCCATGGAAAATATTTTCCCTCCTAAATCCTGCAAAGAGACTCAAGTTCATGCCCTTAATCCACGTTCATGGCTTCAAGTTGAGAGAGGGAAACTCTTGTCCAAATTTTCTTCGCACTCCTCTTCTTATTTAGTAATCTTCCTTTTTGTTTTTATTTATTAAACTGGGTTTGATTCCCTATTCATGAACTTTGTTTAATTGTATGTAGAGATACTCTAATCAAGGTCCTTGAACCACCCATTCTCCCATTCTTAAGCATGTTGATTATGTTGAAATTCGAGCTCAGATTCATGAAGAACTTGAGTCTTGTCTTCCCCATGAGATATTGAACATTTACTTGCTGCAATTAAAGGTCTTTAGAGGTCTTGAAGAAGTAAAGTTGCTGAGCAGGAGCCTCCAATCATTCATGTAGAAATCAATCATTTTTCGTGAGAAAATCATATTTGGGGCATGGTTGAAATAGGAAAAGCAAGGAGAGGAGGTCATTTCTGATTTGTTTTCATCACGTGGGAAGTGCATAGAGCAGTTTGGGCAACTAGATGTTGCCTCTCAACAGCCCCTTCATTTGAGCTTCAATATCCTTGACACAAACAAAACTATTAATACCCATTTTTTCAACAATGTATTTTTTTTCAAATTGGAAATGAAGAAATAGCACGTGATAGGCAAAAGATTGCAGCACTATTTATTCCATTCAATGCAATGCTCAATGGTGGTTTCACATAATCACATCAAGAAGACATAGACTCAGTGACAGAGCCAAGATTTTTGTTGAGGGGGGGGGGGAGGGGCGGAGTGATGTCATAATTAATTAAATATGATAAATATAATATAAAAATTAGTTACTTTAACATAAATATATATATTTTTTTAATTTATTGCTAAAATTAGTTATACTTTAACAAAAATTAGTTACACATATTGCTAATTAATCTTACTCAAAATCAAATTAAGTTAATCTATTAATTTTTAATTTATGTAATGCATGCTATCTAATTTGATGAAAAGAAATAACAGCTTACATTTGTTTCAAGTTCAAAGAAGTCAGGGAAGATGTAATCATGTGATGCAAAGTGAAGAAGAGCCTCACCTAGCTATGAAGGGTGACCAAAAAGCAAAATTGGTTTGATGCACTAATCGTGGAGCAGACAAATAGTATGTTGCTCTCCATAGGGTTGCATGTTTCACTAAGAAATTATAACTCCTAGGCAATTGGTTAAATGGCCAAGGGGTGTGTTCTGACCACAAATCTGTAACAAAAACCTGTGCCACACACTCTTATCATAGAGAACATGATAATAAAACAGTTAACAACAAACAATCATACTGAAATCCAACTGCGAGATATCAAACTGACCTGATACTCTTCTCCGAATTCTTCATGAAAAGCAACCTTAATTGCTTCAGCAGAAGCTCTATGGCCACCACCAGTATCACTCATCAAAATCAGAACTTTCTTGGGCTTCTCCACTACAACCCCATTTAAATTGAACCCTTGACCTTCCAACATTCCAACACCATTCTCTCTCAGCCCACTCTCTCCAGTAGATAACCCAATTGACCCAAACCCAAGTGGGATCCTATCACAATGTAATTGAACAGCCCTATTCAAGTCATTCAATATCCTCTGAATCCTTGCAGAACTTTTACTCAACACCAATTAAGCAAACACCTTGGGCTTCCCTTTCTCACCACCAAAACCCCAAAATCCTTCAAAATTCACAGTATTTGACAAATTTGAAGAATACCCATTTGAATTCAAGAACTTAATAGCCCGTCCTTTTGTGCTGAAAGCAAAATGATCCCACTTGGGCAAAACATCAAACAGGTTGAAGGCATCTTGAGTTACAGCTGAAGTACTCATGGTTTTTCACTTGAGCACCCAAGAAATCACTCAGAAATCATTTTCATGATAAAAGGACCTCTAGGTAATCATCTAAAGTGTAAGAAAAACAGGATCTCAAAAAAAACAAGACAGGTTGGTTTATAATGTAACCTATTGAGGCCATGTCATCGTATCGTCAATCGTGTGTGGTTTAAGGTTGATTTATCATTCTTGATTTGGTGATGACAAAGACTAATGAAGGGGAAATGGACAATACCATTGTTAGAGCTTTGAGCAACAGCAGAACACGAAGATGAAGGAGCTTTGAGCCTGCAAGGAGTCTGTAGCTATTCCCGTGTTTTAATTAAAGTGGAAGACAGACAGGACAGCTGCAGGCTGCAGCAGAGTTTTAAAGGGGAAAATTAAAAAGAAAATCTACTTGAGGATTTGGGGTATACATTAAAAAAAAAAAAAAATTCTCAAAAAGTCAGTGGGGGCAAGTGCCCCCACATGGCTCCGTGCCTGCATAGACTTATCCAAAAATAGCATCTCTCCATCGGGTATGACTTAACTATGGTTTAACCCAAGGTATGGGTAAAATAGTCCAAAAATTATTCTTGACTAGTCAATGACGTGGACTTAACGGTTCTGTCAGAAAATGAGGGTTAGACTCAATTAGTTTTTAAAACGATGGCTAAACTCTAATAGGTATAAACTAATAAGTGTCAAACTCAAAAAAACTTTTTTTTACAACTTTTTAAACATTTTTTTATGTTTGCAATTGTGATATTTTCTCATAATTTTATTAGTTCCTACAAAAATTCAACTCATCTTTACACTATAATGGTGTTTAAGGAATTGGAGATAAAAGACGGTTGAGATTTATCCAAATATAAGAATCTAACGGATCACATAAAACTTAAAGCACCAAGAGATAAGTTTGATCTAATGGTTGAGATTCGTATCATCTAATGGTTAGGACTTAAAGTTAGCTTTTATGTCTTACCTTCAATCAATACCCAATAAGAGTGCATGAGTTCGATTCTCATATCCAACCTTTTGATATTTATTTATTTTTCTTCAATTTGTTGATAGTGTTGATTATGCATGTAAGTATGAAGATAAAAACTTAAGGGTGATCAATAATATATTGGCTTAATCAAGTTTTGACAATTTATAATGGGGTGTTGATGCTATAAAAATAAAGTAGAATAAATTTTGTTTATCATGTTAAACTTTTATTGTGCCAATGGCACGGGGAATATTCTAGTCTATCTTACAAATTATGATGAGATTTTAAGAAATTGAAGATAAAAGACGACAGAGATTTACCCAAATATAATAATCTAACGGATTACATAGAACTTAAAGCACCAAGAGATAAGTTTGATCTAATGGTTGAGATTTTATTCATCTAATGGTTGAGACTTAAAGTTAATCTTTATGTCTTACCTTCAATCAATCTCCAATAAGAGTGCATGAGTTCGATTCTCATACCCAGCCTTTTAATATTTATTTATTTTTCTTCAATTGTTGATGGTAGTGATTAGGCATGTAAGTATGAAGGATGAAAACTTAAGGGTGATCAATAATATATTGGTTTAATCAAGTTTTGACAAGTTATAATGAGGTGTTGATGCTAGAAAAATAAAGTAGAATAAACTTTGATGATACATCAAACTGTCTTCTGATCAGCACTGTACACGTGTTATGATAATCTCGTCAACAAAGCAAAACATGTCTGATTGCATGCTCAATCCAGCGAGGCCCAAACAATACTAAGCTCGTCATTGGCAGGATCTAGACAATCATGTCTGAATTGCAATGAGCCATTAAGCCCACACGTCACACGGTCTTGCCCAATACTCGTAAGACATCTAAGGCAAGTATCTAAGAAATCTACTCAGGGCTGACATGTCAGCAACACATTAGATCTGACTAGAAAACAAATACTAGAGTATAAGTCGAACAAGGAAACTTCCTTGTATGGACAATACTTAGAAATAAAACCTCTCCCACATATCTAAGAGCACGAGTTGTGTAGGGAAACTATCCCACATGGACAGCTCCCAATTAGGAAAGGATATCCAACAAGATCTATTTTCCTAAACTACGTCACAAAGGCCTAGTCGAACAAAAACACCTATACTATAAAAGGGAGATAAGGTCGAGGAACCTGAGGTATGCGACAGAATCTCAGTTTACAGTTTTAAGCCTCTCCTAAGCCTTATCTAACTTAAGCATCAGAGTGTCATCGGCCGCCACACGATGGTCACTGGCTCGTGTTTGCTACATGTGTAGGTTTAGGTTAGCAGCAAAGAAGGAGAACAAGAATTGACTACATCAGTTTGGCGCTGTCCATGGGAAACGACAGAGTTCTTCAGAAAAGCAGTAGTACCACATTTTCTAGAGAATCAACGAGATGATGACAACAAGGTCTCACAACAATGGAGATGTTGTTGAGCCCTCAAACGCTCAAACCGGCAGAACGCCACCCATTCCACTACTGCCATGGGAGGAACCTCCTCAGACCCCCGCGCTAGTGGTAGCCGCAGTAGACCCAAGGGTGGACCTACTTTCAACACAGATGCAGCAAATCGCAGAAATGTTGGAAACTCTCAAACAACGAAGCCCTCCACCTGCAGAAGGAAACCATGAACAACAAAGTGCCAAGTCCCCAGAGAGTTCTAGAGAGCATGTTCAGGAGAGCCACGCTGCCCCAACAGCTTCTCAATGGATAAGAGGCACGCCTAGAACTAACAGGCATGCCTCGCACAACCCCATCCGCAACAGAGCCACAAACTCAGACGTGTTGTTTAATCTCATGGTCCCTCCGTTCATGGACGAACCGATACCAAAGAAATACACACCACCGAATTTGGAATTTTACGACGGGATAGGAGACATGTCTGATCACTTGCGCCACTTTCAGCACGTTATGGCACTCAAGGAAGGGTCCAATGTAATAATGTGCCGATCATTCCCTGAAAGCCTGAAGACGTCAGCATGACGTGGTTTCACAGCCTTCCTCCGAAATCCATCAATTCATTTCGGACGTTGGCATTGGCGTTCCTCACACGCTTCATGGGCAACCAACGGCTCAAGAGGGGCCCGTATTATCTGTTGACCCTAAAGCAAAAACAGAACGAGACGTTGACAAAGTACATCACTCGTTTTAACAATGAGTTGACCCTCATCGACGACTGTAGTAATGACATCGTCGTCACGGCTTTCACTTCGGGTCTGAGAAGAGACAAGATCTATGGGTTACTTACCCTCAACCCTCATCAGAGATGCCCAAAGATACATCACTTTGGAAGAAATGGTGGCCGCCAAGAGAGAAGCAGAGTTAGAAAAGAAACCCTCTGTTTCAAAGGACATGAAAGAGGGGAAGAAGAAAGAGGACGATGACAGTAACAAGAGGAAACGCACAAACAACAAGACCGATTCGGGCCGCACCAGGCAGGACCGGGCCTCGAATTACGTTGAGTCAACGTCTGTCACCCTTCTCAATACCAGTCTGTCTGACATCCTTGATTCCATCAAGGATTGGGAAGAGCTGAAATGGTCGCCTAAGTAGCAAGGAGACCCTGCTCGGTGCGACAACAACAAATACTGCGCCTACCACAAGGAAGGCGGACATGATACTGAGGATTGCAGAAACCTCAGAGGAGAAGTCAAGTATTGGATCAGGAAAGACAAACTCAAGGATTTTTTAGGCTCCGACAGGAGGCAAGGCCGACCAAAGGAAAAAGCAGATGTTGTCAAGGAGATTGAAAAGGAAGCTCCTAACGTCATTTACGTCCTCCACGAGGTCGATCTTGAAGGAGATCAATCAAACAGGTCCCGCAAGAGGACACTGATCGAGATGCGAACACCATCCCAGTATGAGGACCGACAAGTACAGCACACACGAGTTCACAGCTCGATCCCATTACTGACATTTATGGAGAGATATCTCCAGGGGGTACATTTTCCTCACAATAACGCCCTAGTCATCTCCGTCCTTATTGCTAAGTGGGAGGTAAATAGAGCCTTGGTGGACAGTGGAATCTCACTAAATGTCTTATTCCTCAGTTCATTTCGCAACATACAGCTAAAGGAGAAATACTTAACACCCGCCACCCAGCCTATGGTCGGATTCAGCGGAGAGAAGTGTTTTCCCATTGGGAAGATTAATCTAAAGGTGGTGGCAGGAGAGCCATAGTTACGGAAGTACCTTGT
Source organism: Berberis vulgaris (assembly GCA_963556465.1). Lineage (NCBI taxonomy): Eukaryota > Viridiplantae > Streptophyta > Magnoliopsida > Ranunculales > Berberidaceae > Berberis > Berberis vulgaris. The sequence goes on from OY747131.1 coordinate 60,749,655, forward strand.
CCAAAAGTTCATGGTAGTTGACACCCCGTCCACCTATAACATTATTCTGGGAAGGTCGTGGCTTCATCATATGGAAGCAGTGGTCTCCACCCTGCACCAATGCATAAAATATACAGCCAAGCGTGCCTAAAGGACTATCCGAGGAGATCAGCCAACAACAAGAGATTGCCATTATGCAACCTGAAGCAGCTAAAGCTGAATTGTTACCAATTACAGCTTGGGTCCATAGAACCAACATGTCAGGCATCAGGCCTAGAAAATCAGGAGAATCACTTTATGAAGGCCGAGGAGACCAAATAACCAAAGTGTAGCTATGGGGCGATCCAGGAGTCAAAGCTAGAAATGCAATCCAGACTAATAAAGAGCTAAGTAACGATACTTCAACAAACATGCACCAACTCCAAGAGCTGTAATTAGCAAGGAACTGTCCGCCAACACAAAATCCACTATTCAGTAACTTCGTTGGCTTTAGAAAAAACTTCACTAGAGAGACCATGCAATCCGAGCCAGGACCATTGTGCCTCCTTCAGGGCCGGTAGCTCAATCTCTGCTTGGAGTTAAATTATTTGTCGCTTTAATTTCGTTTCTTGTTTTCTGTTTTTCATTTCAATTTAGAAGAGTTATTCGTACAAGACACATTCCATAAATAAAACAAATTTTATGAGAGTTTTACAAAGCTTGCCGACCAACTATTACATCGGTTTATACACTACAAGTATCTAAGTCTGATGCAAGCATCTATCCGTTGAAACAAGGGTAAAGACTCCGATCTGCTAATTTGCCATCAGAAGATAAGGTGGTGAAAGTAAAGCGTCCAGAACGGAAGGTGAAGAAACACACTCAACTCATTACTCTGTCAAATCACCTTGTGGGGATGATTCAAAGGTGGCAACATGATCCTCAAAACGAAACGCAAACGTCTTCAACCCGTCGTACTACCCTACAAAAACGGACGAAAACTGGAGCAAAATGAGGCAAAAAGAGGATGACCCTCAAGACAAAAGTGTCTGAAATGCGGCTAAGCTAACGTCACTGGAAAGAAAGCCGCATTCATCAGAACTCCGCTATGCCCACCTACTTTCTGGTGGGGGCGTCACGCATGAAACCGAGAGTAAACGGATGCCACAAACTAGCTGCTGGTATTATCACCCAACAACGGTAGTGACTAAAAAATCAGATGCCACAGAAGCTGGAAGACAGATTTGTCCCCTGAGGAGCAGTTCGTACTTCTTCGACGAAATATAAGAAGATATTACAATATCTCATGGGATCAATCAAATGTTTGCCCAAATCAGGCGGCACCGCATAACAACAAATCTTATCAGGACTCATCGACACAAATGTCAGAACATTTGAAGACTTCAGTAAAAGAAATCTTACTTCAGCCATTGAAGAACCCAAAGCAAAAGCAAACGCTCTGGTAAGTTGCATTTGATTAACATGCTCTACTATTCTCATTGCAGTGCTTGAACGCAGAATAGCCAACCATATATAGGCGAAATGGTTCACGAAAAGGCGTCAACACACAGTTACTTCAACATTTAATGTCATATGGAAAATCGAGAAAATGACGGTTCCAATTGCAACTGCACAAGTCCACATCTTTTGAATTAATGACCCTGCAAGCAGCCCATTAACTTGGGGGAGTAATCGACGCTGAACCGTCTTGCAAAATGTGTCGTATCCCTGTTACGCTGATCCACAAATATTTTTTTTCTAATTGGTCCCCTCAACTAATGGGCCTAGGCTTATGCCCTGCCAGATCCAGCCCAGCACACGCAAAGGAATAAACAACAAAGGCCCTGAGCGCTCACAGAATAAGGAGCGCGCCAACAAAGTGTTATCATGAAATCCAAGGCATCGACTCCACTATTATTTTGTTGTTGTTCATTAAAGCTGGTCAATCTATTATTAGTCCGATCAATCGATCCGACATTGGAATCAGACCGTCATGCGAGCTAAGTAAGTCAGGACACCCAAATTAGACTTATACGCCCAGAATCTTACATGCGAGCTAAGTAAGTCAGGACACCCAAGTCAGACTTACATGCCTAGACTCTTATTCTGACCAAAGCTTAGTCAGCTCCGACAGATTACAATAGTTTTTTGTTCACTCTAACACCTAGCCCACCACAAGGGGACGACGATGGGTTAAAAAGTGGGAGCTTAGTCAGTGTTTGTAATACCTGATCGCAATGGCTTGCCAGGGACCGTTGTCCAACTATAGATAATGGTTGTCGAACTTAACCAAAACTTAGTCGATTTTTACCTATGACAATAGCTTCTGGTACACTCTAACGCCCGGTCCGTTAAATTAAATGGTTAACGGTTTAGAGAGTGGCAACTTAGTCAGCATCGTAATGCCTGATCGAGACAACTTGCCAGGGATCATTCTCTAATATGGGAAATAGAGACCAAACCCGACTAAAGCTTAGTCGGTTACAATCGACAACGATAGCTTCTGGTCTACTCGAAACCTAGTCCACAAATAACGAATTCCAACAACCTAAAAAGTGGGAGTCTAGTCAGCGCTCTTGACGCCTGATTAAGATGGCTTGCCAAGGGTCACTACTCATACGTAGACAGTGATCACTAAACTCGGACCAAAGCTTAGTTAGTGACCGCTAATGACGATGGTTTTGGTATGCTAGAAGCCTAGTTTGCTTGGCGCGGATTACGACGGCTTGAAAAGTGGGAGCTTAGGCAATGCTCATGTAGCCTGGTGAAGATGGCTTGCCTGGGATCATTGCCCAACTATAGAAAACGATCGCTGAACCCTCACTAAAGTTTAGTCAGATCGACTGACGGTGATAACTTCATGCTTGCTTCAATTCCTAGTCATCCACGAACGAATCAAGATGGGTTGAAAAGTAGGAGTCTAGTCAAAGCGTTCGACGCCTGATCAAGATGGCTTGCCAGGGACCACCATGGTCATTGAAACTTGACCGCAGTTTAGTCAGTTATAACTGGCGATAAAAACCCCAGTCCAATTAAGCCTATTATATGAATAGCAAATAAAGACGAGTCAAAAGTCTGGTCAGAGTCCTGAAGCTCGACCCAGACGACTCGCGATGACTACTGTCCGATCATCTACAAGGGTGTAAGCGCTGGGACCACAGTCTGACTAATACGCTTATAACAACAACATCAATTGTTGGTCCAACAGACACCCAAACCGCCATAAAGAGGGTGTTTTACACTCCCCAATCTCTAAAAAGGAGTCTAGACAGAACTAACACAAACTATTGCAGCACAAGAAGTCAACGCTCTCAACAGCGGATCAAGCATAAAGCTTTCTAGCCTGGCAGAGCTTCTCGTCTGACAATTAATGTCGAAATAAGACAAAGTAGGTAAAAGCTAGCAGGAAAAGCAAAGGAAGACAAACAATTGCGAAGTACTATTCATTTGCAAATTGAAATGAAAGTACAAGATTCACCCTTCATCAGGAAGAAAGTTAGACACAACAGAACTAGACTTAGCAAGGGATGAAGTAGGAGACACATCTATAGGTGTTGCCTTTCGATCCTCCTCATCAGGACCGCTTTCATCTTTAGATGAATCGAAGGTCGCTCCAAACTCTGCATATGCAATCTATTTATAATAGGGAGATCCCAGTTGGGAAGTTCCTCATTCATCAGATTCAATAGTTCCAATTTTCCATGCACAACTCTGTCGAATTCAAATGTGCCTCGGGCATTGAGAATGTTCTCCTTGCGCCCACTTGATTCAGCGAGCTCCTGCTTCAATCACTCCAGCTCGCCGGACAACATTTCAGCCTTGGACTGCTCAACACAGCTTATCATTGACGATATTCAGCTCATTCTGCGCCAGAAGGAAGTGTTATTCAGCGGTTCGCGTGCTATTGGCATTGAACTCAACGTTGGTCTCTAACTGCTAACATCGAACAGTCCATTCAGATTCCTTCTTGACCCCCTCAGCACACAGATCCTACAGTTCAACCTGCACTCCAGCCACAGTCTCACGAGCAAACTGCAAGTCACGACGGACAAGGTTCAATTCATTTTTTAACCGATCCCTCGCAAACACCGCCCCTGCCAAGTTGGACTCAAGCGCCTCCAAGTGAGCCTTCTGAGCCTCCGACCTAATGGACCAGGAATCCATTCCACTATCTGAGAAAGCATTAAGTTGCTTCGTCAACAACTCAATCTCGTAAGGAACAATGGAGTATGACTTCTGCAAGTTTGCAAAAAGTCACTCCATGGTATACACTCTTTCACGAGAGGCCTCGACTTCAATTCCAACTACGACCACTTGATTCAGATATGACATCCCCAACACAAGATGTTTCTACCCTTTATCTAAACGCCCTTGTAGTGTCTCTCCAACTGGGTCTAGAACGCAGTTTGCCAGCCAGTCATTCCACCTGCTGATATGCTTTCTCGTAACGTAAGAGATGTCAACCTCCTGGTGCCAAACTTGGTTGCTCATCCTTACTACATCTGAAGAAAATAGACTGATCTGCGCATTCGGATGAAGATCATTCGGGACCAAATCACCCCAGCACTGCCTTTAGCCATTTTCACTGCATCAGGGCCCTCATCAACATCTTTCCCTTTGCCAGCAACAATCGATTCTCTTTCACACGCCGATCCAAAATCAGTTGACGAGGAAGAAGGAAGTGAATTATTCCTTGGACCCGTTGTCAGTTGAATATGGGGATGGGAGCGCAATGGAGCACAATACAGGCGAGAAAAGGGGACCCTTCACCATGACGCCGATGATCAGACGACTCCTCAACAGGTTCACGATCCAGAGAAAGGCGGATCTCAAAGTTCTTTTTTGAAAAAGGACGATCATCCGAAGCTTCCATGCTTGCTTGCAGCAACATTTTATTCAGTAACTTTGCCTGCTTGGGGCTTAGTTTGGTTACATCCTCCACGCCCACCATTTGCAGATACTCCCTCTCCAAGTCAGGAAGGGAGATAGGGGCCATGGCTTGAGCATCATGCCCTTCAGAAACAACAATCTCATCCAGTACTTGCCTGACAGCATCACGTCCTTCGGACAAGGCCAAGCGCCTACAAACTAATCTAGACAGAGCACGATACCACTTCAGATGCACAGAAAAAGGAAGCGTTTCATCTATTTCTGCCCTCTTCGAAGGGCTTAAAACTTTGATTTTGGGAAGCTTCCTCTTCTGTGAAATAGACGCACATTCAGGCTTTGGCTGCTTCATCGAAAAAAGTGGGAGCCACGTGCCAATGAGCCTACAGATCGCTGCGCTCGACATTAGAAGGCTTAATGACATCCTCTACCTCTAGACAAGGCACGTCGTGGAACGCAACCAAAATGGCTTTGTCTTCAGCAGAAAGTTGCAAAGTTGAGAATCTCCCTGCAAAAACCACCACAGGTCAATCTAATATACAGTTAACACAAGCAAGACCGAAAAAAAAAGTCAACTTACCCAGTAGTCTAAATTCACGCTCGACCGGATGACCAGCGAGCTCAAAGTTCGTTGAGTCTGCAAGAGCCATGAAACAAAACTTCTGCCATGATTTAGAATCATCAAGAAGTTTGCCAAAGCAATATTGTGACGTCAGCACACACACAACGTGCTTGTTTATCTAAGGAGAAGTAAGCAATTGCAGTGCCCTCGAAGACACTCGGACACCAGTGTCCTTCGCCCTAATCAAAATGGCAATAAAAGTTCTATGTAGGTACTTCGGGAACTCCCAAATCTCCTTGATAACAGGAAAGCGAACACCTGATTGAAGCATACCTCGGTGGAGACAGATAAACCCCTAGGGAGGGTACAATGGAGTCAGATTTGCGCCCAAAGTGCATAGTACTGGATCACAAGGAATCTCGTATGTCTTACGGAGGACTTCCAGATCAGATTCAAAGAGAAACCTCTCCTAAAAAAACTTTATGGCCCTTTGTGAACAGTTAATTAGAAAACCGATTCCGGCTCGCCAAGAAAGAAAGTACAAGCTTTCGAATACGAAGGTTAAGCAAAGTCAAAAGCACAACAGATAATACGGCAAAATAGAATCTATGAGATCGAAAAAAGTAAAAGAGCTATACTCCCCAGGCAGGAGATCTATATAGAAAACTGAACTGCCGCTTTTCCTGCTTTCAAACTGGCACATGCTCAATTAATGAAATTCGCCACTTGAAGAAACAACTCAGACTCAATCATCATGACTGCACAACTGCTTCATGAAATGACCTAGTGGATCGATAAGATGACCCACTAACTCGGGGGGAGTAGCTGATGATACGTCAAACTGTCCTCTAATCAGCACCGCACACGTGTCATGATAATCTCATCAACAGAACAAAGCAGGCACGATTGCATGCTCAATCCAGCGAGGCCCAAACACCACTAAGCCCATCATTGGCAGGATCTAGATAGTCGGATCCGAGTTGTAATGAGCCATTAAGCCCACTCATCATGCGGCCAGGCTCAATATTCATAAGACCTCTAAGGCAAGTATCTTAGAGTTCTACTTAGGACTGGCAAACCAGCAACACATTGGATCTGACTAGGAAACAAATACTACAGTATAAGTCGGGCAAGGAAACTTCCTTGCATGGACAATATTAAGAAAGGGAAACATCTTCAGCAGATTTGGGAGCACGAGTCGTGTAGCAAAACTATCCCACATGGACAACTCCCAATTAGGAAAATATCTCCAGCAAGATCTTTTTCCATAAACTACGACATCAAAGGCCTAGCCGAACAAGGATTACTACTCTATAAAAGGGAGATAAGATCGATGAACTTGAGGTACACTACAAAATCTTGGATTATAGTTTTAAGCCTCTCGTAAGCCTTATCTAACTTAAGCATCGGAGTGCCATAAGCCGCCACACGGTGGTCCTTGGCTCACATTTGCTACCTGTGTAGGTTTAAGTAAGCAGCAAGGAAGGAGAGCGGGAATCGACTACATCAAACTTTATTTATCGTGACAATGACATAGGGAATACCCTAGTCTATTATACAAATCAGAAGGGTGTTTGAGGTTGGAGATAAACGACAGCTGAGATTTTCCCAAATATATAAATCTAACGGATCACATAGAACTTAAAGCACTAAGAGATAACTTTCGTCTAGTGGTTGGGATTCGTTTAATCTAATAGTTGGGAATTAAAGTTAGTATTTATGTCTTACCTTCAATCAATCCCCAATAAGAGTGCATGGGTTTGATTCCCATACTCAACACTTTGATATATATTTTTTTCAATTATTGATGGTGGTGATTAGGCATGTAAGTATGAAGGATGAAAATTTAAGGGTGATCAATAAATTAAGTTATAATGGGGTGTTGATGCTAGAAAAATAAAGTAGAATAAACTTTATTTATCATGTTAAACTTTTATCATGCCAACGACACAAGGATTACACTAGTCTATTTTACCAATCAGAATGGTGTTGTAAGGAATTTGAGATAAAATACGGCTGAGATTTACCCAAATATAAAAATCTAATCGGGTATCCTACGGCCATATCAGTATTCACCAAATCCATATAATTTCGATTTTCTCCCCCAAAATCCCCTTGAAAATCCATTTAGCTAAAACCATATCCACCCCATTTTGGGCGAGGCCCGGTGGATATCCATCTAAAACAGATATTTCTGCCAACCCTACTCACAATCAAGCCTTTAGATCTTCTTCTTGTTGATCTATGCTCTGATATGCTTTTGAATAGTTGTCAATTATAATTCCTGCACAAAAAAAAAATACTATCTATCCATCATTATTATTATTTTTGTCCTGTGTTATATTATGTAAATATAATTGGTTTTGTCCTTTTAATTTTGCAAAAAAATGGAGTGTATTTGGCTAAATTAAGAAAACTATAATAGGAATCTCATAAAGTAGGTTATGGTGGTTTAGATGGGAAATAAAGAAAGTTTGTATGTATCGGATATTAGGGTTATAATTCTGGTAAGTTGAAAAGTAAAAGAGAAGAGGAAAAAGAAGTGTTTGCACAAAATAAGAGAAAAGTATGAAAGAAAAGAGAAGAAATTTCGATTTGGAGTAAAAAGCTACCGAAGTTACCTATAGAAAGAGAAGCTAAAACATTTGCACATTATAACATTAGAGAAAATTAAAAATTGGTGAAAAGTACGAGAAATAAGAGGAAGGGAACTGGAAAAAGGTAAAATACGAGGAGTCAACTCCACCCTAGGATCTTTTTTCCATGAGGTTTATACACATAAAGATGAGTGGAATCTAGCTTTCTTTAGTTTTAACTTTAATTTTGAATTTGGACCATGCTTTAGAATTTTTTCATAAGGATAATTCAAAGTATTATTATATACAATTTGGGGAAAAGTCTTAAACTTGTGTTTAAGGAAATTATATGATAATATATTACGGAATTTTTAGTATCTAGGTTTGAGTTAGTTTATTTTTTAGGGTTAGTGTATTTTTACGACTTCATATGTAGATTTGATAACGTGTGTTGTTAAGGACTAGGGTATTCTCCGTGCCATTGGCACGATAAAGTTTAACATGATAAATAGAATTTATTCTACTTTAAATATCAAGATAAATAAATATCAAAATATTGGGTATGAGAATTGAACCCATGCACTCTCGCTGATGATTGATTGAAGGTAAAAGACATAAATGCTAACTTTAAGTCCCAACCATTAGATGAAACGAATCTTAACCATGAACTATGTTTATCTATAAACTTATCTTTTGGTGTTTTAAGTTCTATGTAATCCATTAGATTTTTATATCTGGGTAAATCTCAGCCGTCTTTTATCTCCAACCTCAAACACCATTCTGATTTTTAATATAGATGTGATTTTGATTTATTGCACACAAATCAATTTGCTGAAAATTTTATTCAATGCTTATTTTCGATTGGTTTGATAAGTGCAATGGTGTCTCATGTATTTTTTTTTTTTCCATGAGACGTAGTTATACATGTTGTACATTAAAACATGCTTATGATGCTTTAAGATGTAATAATAGCTAGAAATCATAAGCTATGGTTTCTAAGGTTAGTATTGCTTTTTTCCATAACTCCAAAAAAAGTATATATGAAAAAAATTGATTCATTAAAAAACTAAACGAATAGAAGAAAGTTCAGGGGCAATGGCCCATGAAATTTATCTGGTTTTAGTATATAGTATTACTTGTATACTTGGTACTCTATCCCCAATGAGTTCTGATGTGCGTATCAAGTTTAGAAAATACTTATCATAGATGCACTCAATTATGATGGCATTACCCTCCAAATGGCAGCTCACTTGGGACATGCATGGGAAACACTTGGGTGATGTGTCAATATAAAAAACATCAATTTTCATAAAATTGGTAAAATCGATTATTTTTTCCCCAATCGCTTCTTTTCCACAGCCACCCTCTTCATGATAGTGAACACACATAACCTAAGTGTGTCTCCCTTGTTTCGAAGTCACTTGGTGCTTGCATGTCCCAAGTGGGGTGCCATTTCAAGGATCATGCCATTAGAATCAAAGCTCAATCCATGACAAGTATTTTCTAAAAACTATATGTACACCCGAACTACTTGGAATAGAATACCAAGTATACAAGCAAGTTTGTATACTAAAACCATATAAATTTCATAGGGTATTGTCTCGAAACTTTCTTACATTTTTTTTTAATCAATCCACCTTGTTTTTCACATTTCTCACTTCTTCTTTTACTTTGGAGTTGTGGAAAAGAGTTCTACTATGAATTCTATTATTACCTCTTAAATCATCATAGGCGTGGTTTGAAGTACAACATTTATATAGCTATGAGTCAAGGAAAAAAATGTCATTGCAATTATCAAACCAAGCCAAATAACCATTGAACTAAATTTCCGGAAAATTGATTTGTGTGCAATCATTCAAATTATATCTTTAACAACACAAGTCACCAAATCTATCTGATGAAGTCGTAAAAATACACTAACCCTTAAAATAAACTAACTCAGGCCCTAAATATTAAATCCAGCAATGTACATTATCATGTGATTTTTTTTATAGACTAAGTTCAGTACTTTTCCCCAAACATGTATATATATCAAGTAATACTTAGAGTTACTCATATGGGAAAAATTCTTTTTTTCTTCAAAGCGATGGAGGGGCACGGACTCCACTAAAGAGTCTGATTGGAATTGTCATTCTCAATAACAAAGAGCCGCTACGAGATCTCAAAAGTGACAGATATTCTTTTTGATGATGCGATCACATAAAAACATAAACTTAACCCTAAAGTGTGGTCTAAGTTGAAGAATAAAGTTAAAACTAAAGAAAGTTGAAGTCCAGTTACTTTTGTGTGTAGACACCTCATGGAAGAAAAATCCTAGAGTGGAGTCGAATCCTTGTATTTCACATGCTTCTAATTCCCTTCCTTTTGTCTCTTCCCTTTCACCCATTACATATAGTGCGCAAATCTTTAACTTCCCCTCTTTTTAAAGGAAACTTGGATAACTTTTTTACTCGAAATCAAGCTTTCTTATCTCCTTTTCATATTGGCAACGACTACGTCACATCATTATTTCCTCTTTCTCACACCACCATTAAGTTTTTTTTTTTTTTTTTTTTTTTTTTTTACTTTTTCACATCACTAATAAATATGCATAACAGAGAAATCCAAACACAAAATGAAAAAATGCAAAACAGGATAACTTTTAACCAATTTAAATGCTCAATTAAACTTATTCTCAAGTTTATCAAAATATGGAAGTTGTAGTACTATGAGTTATCTAGTTTACGCAACTTGAATCACTTGAAAATGTTTTGACATGAGTAAGTTATGATCATTTTACTAAAGTCGCGCAAATCTGTCTTACAATGAAAACATGGTAGTGTTCTTGACTTTCAGTCAAGTTATGTGCTTGATCAAGACCAATTCTCAAGTTGATCAAAACAAAAAAGTTGTATTACTCTGGTTATCTAATAGACACAACCTTAATCACTTAAATATGTTTTGAAATGAGCAAGTTATGGTCATTTTACTAAAGTTGCGCAAATTTGTCACAAAAATGAAAACGAGATAGTGTTTTTGAAATTCGGCCAACTTATTTGCTCGATCATGACCGAATATCAAGTTTATCAACACAAAAGTTGTAGTAATCTGAGTTATCTAATAAACACAAATTGAATCACTTGAAAATGTTTTGAAATGAACAAGTTATGGTTGTTTTACTAAAGTCGCACAATTTGTCCAAAAATGTTTATGTTCGCAGAGTGCACTGTGGGGTATCTGAGATAGGAAAAAAAATTGTTCGCATTGTGCATTGTGGGGTATCTCAGCAGAGAAAAAAAAATTCATGTTCGCATTGTACAATGCGGGGCATCCTAGATATCCCGCAGTGCACTCTGCGAACAAAATTTTTTTCAGACAGATTGCGCGACTTTAGTAAAATGACTGTAACTTGCTCATTTCAAAATATTTTCAAGTGATTAAAGTTGTGTTTATTAGATAACTAAGAGTAATAAAATATTTGTGTTTTGATCAATTTGAGAATCGGTCTCAAACGAGCACATAAGTTGGCCGAAATTCAGGAACACTATCCCGTTTTCATTTTTCCGACAGATTTGCGTGACTTTAGTAAAATGATCATAAATTGCTCATTTCAAAACATTTTCAAGTGATTCAAGTTGTGTCTATTGGATAACTCAGAGTACTACTACTATTGTCTTTTGATCAGATTGAGAATGTCTCAATTGAAAGTTTAAATTGGTCGAAAGTTACCATGTTTTTCATTTTTTTCGTTTTGAGTTTGAGTTTCTCTGTTATGTTAAGTTATGCATATTTATTGAGTTTGGGTTTAAGGGTTCGACTTTGAGAGAATTTTGAGAGTTTTCGAGGGAGAGGGAAGAGATTTGAGTGTGGGGAGAGATTTTGAAGAGATTTGCCAAAGATTTCAAATGGGGGAGGGAGTAACCATTGTCGATTACAATGGTGAGGGGAAAAAATGGATGGTTTTTGTTTATATAGGTGGTGTGAGAAAGTATGATTCTGTGAGAAAGAAAGTAGGTGGTGCGAGAGAATAAAATAGCGTGAGAGAGAAGAAATGGTGATGTGGTGTAGTCGCTTCCTTTCATATTTTCCATTTTTTGTGCAAACACTTCTCCTTCCTCTTTTATTTTACTTTTCAACTTACTATGATTGTAACCCCATAATACCATACGTACATTCTGTTTCATATTTACCCTTCTTCTAAATCTCCATACACAAAATAATATAACATGCCACAAAAATAAATAAATAAAAACATAATTGATAGATAGTATGGTTTCTTTCTTGTGAACTCCTAGAGTAGTTATGTGCAAATGAGGTTTTAGTTATTTATAGAATGATCCTAGAGAGATAAAATCGACTTTCCCTACACCATATTTTGCTTTCTACAAACAACGAAACTATTTTCAAATAACTTTCTACTTTTCAAAAGGACTCCCTACAAATGTGACACATAGGGGTGAAGTCAATTTTGCCATGCCCATGGGCGGACCTACCCTTTGGCTAAGGGGGTCAGTTGCCCCCTATTTTTTTGAAAAATCTCACTAAATTACTCATATTTTTATATTGCTCCCTTTAAAAGTTTAGGTTGCCCTATTTTGTATACAATTTTGGCTCTTGACTCCACTAAAAATTAAATTATGGATTATTTTAAAAGTTTAAGTTTCCCCCTTTCTATACAAATCTCTGCTACCGATATGTTTGCGTTTCATGGTTCGATATAACCAACTACTACGAAGTTGGCGATTTGGGAGTGAAAATATAAGAGGAGTGAGATGATAGGCGGAGTGGATAGATTACAGAGTGAGAAAGAGTTTGTGAGGGAGAAAAAATATAAGAGAAGGAAAAGATGAGAGAGTGAGAGGGTTGGTGAGGGTGGGTTTGTTGGGAGTTAAAAAAGAAAAAAAAAATCTTCGTTTGGTTCGGAAAACCACGTTCAGGGATAAATTAATATTTTCAAAAAAAAATTTTGCCCCCATTTGTCAGCAATTCTGGCTCCGCCCCTGGCCATGCCCTAACTTTTTTTTTTAACAAAAAGATTTTTCTTTTGTCACATGACCTTGTACTTTGACATATATGAACATGTCCATTAAGCACATTGACATGTCTCATGAGAGAATATTCATTCTCATCGAAGAATATCTTAAATTTGAATTTAGTTTTCCAAATATCTTTTGGCTCTTCAATTTTAACTCTGGCGATCCATAAGCTAATTTTGGCTAGTCTTCATTTGCCTTATATATTGGTCCACCTTCTTGGACTTATTCAACAATTTTGGACTTCGTCTTCTTGAAATTTGATAAATCTTACCGGTCTTCACATCTTTGACTTCATCATTGTTTGACTTTGACTTTGACTGGTGCATTTATGATTTGATTTTCTTGGAATGAAGTTTTCGGTCAAATACTTTTGGTTGCATTAGAATGATGTAATTTCATAGATTATTCAGATCCCCATATATATGACTTTATAATTGAGTTATACATTTTACAACTATCGTTCCACTCAACCTATCTTTGTTTTACATACTTTCCTAATAATTGTTTTTGTTCTATTTACATGTAACATTCAAACACAACACCTTCTTGGATTTTTAGTTTACTTTCTGAAATACTTTATGAAAGTAAAATGGAGTCGTTGCCGAATCATGCTTGAGGACCCGAGGTCATTGAGTCATCTTTAGTGTTGGGATCCCACCCACACCTCACATTCCTTTCAATTTTATATATATATATATAAATTTTTTTTTTTTTTTTTTTTTCCTTTCAGGAAAGACTAACTAACAGGATTTTCAAGAACTTTTCAATTAGAAAAAGTCATAAAAAAGTATTACAAAAACAACACCTTCTTAGATTTTTAGTTTGCTTTCTGAAATACTTATGAAAGTCAATCTCGAGAAGAAAACGATGCGACAATTGAATTTTGAGTGGAAGAGTATGGCTTTGGAAATCCCATCATGGTCGGTAATATTTTCGTTGTTATTTCGGGTTTAGAACTATTTGATTGTTATTTTATTTTGTTATATATTTTTTTTCAGATAATTCTCGATGCTATTAGCTTTCGAGATCATGTATGGGTTTTAAAATCCAATGAACTTTGAATTATTAACATAATTACATTATAAACCATGCAATCTGGACAGTTTTGTGTTAACCTAAATTTGGCATGCGAATTTGACCCTTTCTTGTGTGACTTTTATTTTTTTTTTGAAAATTTTAGGACACTAGGTATTTTCGAAATTGACTTCGGAATGGATTTTAAACAAAGAGGTGATGTTATGGAATTTTATATTAGTAGTCTTTGATTAACAATTTATTTATTTGTTTTTTTTTTTTTTGGTGCACTTGGGAAAGTGTTGGAGGTAAGTTGACTTAAATCACCACTTTCCTTTTGTTAATTAGCGGCAGTTTCCCAGTTAGAAGACTCACATTTTTATTTCTAAAAACAAAAATAAAATAAAATTGGGCCATGCTTTATTTTGTTCTTTGCATTAGTTTTGTTTTGCTCATTTTTTGCATTGAAATAACTTAAAGGGCAATCAACCCATATCCAAGTTAAGATCCGGATGGCCCAAAAACCATCACACAAGCAAACGAAACCCAAGCCAAATATAAAAGAAAATTTATTAAACATAGGCCTTAGGAATTTTCTAGCAAATTAAGACGGATGCAGGTGCTAGCCACTCTAATAAGTCTTATCAATTTGCGAAAAGATATTAAAGAGGCCACATGCCTTGGCTTCTTATCCGGAAGACCCTTTTTTTTTTTTTTTTTTTTTTTTGTATTTTGACAAAATTTAACTAGTAAGCTTTAAACTTAATTCAGAACAATTATGAAGCTTGTCTAGTTATTAGAGATTAGGTTCTCCTAAAAGCTACCATCCTATATTATAAGGCAACGACTACTAAAGTTATGCAAATCTGTCCAAATTTTTTTTTCCTATTCGCTTAGAACAATGCGAGGTTTTCGTAAAAACTCGCATTATTTTGGGTGAACAGTAAAATTTTCGGACATATTTGTGCGACTTTAGTAAAATGGCCATAACTTTCTCATTTCAAAACATTTTCAAGTGATTTAAATTGTGTTTATTAGATAACGCAGAGTACTACAATTTTTATGTTTTGATCACCTTGAGAATTGGTCTTAATCGAGAAAATAATTTGGTCGGAAGTCAGAGACACCACCCCTTTTTTATTGCGAGACAAATTTACGCGACTTTAGTAAAATGAGCATAACTTACTCCCTTTAAAAAAATTTCAAGTGATTCAAACTGTGTTTATTAGATAACTCATATTACTAAAATTTTGTGTTTTGATCAGCTTGAGAATCGGTCTCGATCGAGCATATAGTTGGTCGAAAGTCATGAACACTACCACGTTTTAATTACAAGACAGATTTGCGCGACTTTAGTAAAATGAGCATAACTTGCTCATTTCAAAACATTTTCAAGTGATTAAAATTGTGTTATTAGATACTATAATTTTATTGCTTTAATGAGGTTGAGAATCGGTCTCGATCGAGCATATAACTTGGCCGAAAGTTAGGGACATTACCCAGTTTTCATTGTAAGACAGATTTACACGATTTTAGTAAAATGACTATAACTTACTCATTTCATAACATTTTCAAGTTATTCAAATTGTATTTATTAGATAACTCAAATTACTACAATTTTCGTATTTTGATGAACTTGAGAATCGGTATTGATTGAGTATATAAGTTGAACCAAAGTAAGGGATTGTATCCTATTTTTTAGAGATAGAGGGTGAAAGAAATGGCGGGGTGGTGGTGGTGGTGCTTGATGACAAAAGAGGAAAAAAGGTGGTGGTGGCAGGAGAGAGAGAAGTGACGGTGGCTAGATGGTGGTGATGATGGAGGGGTGATGGCGGTATCTGATGGAGAAGAGAGATAAAGAGGAAAAGGGAAAAGAAGATGATGAAGAGAGGGGAGGAGTGAGAAAATTTTAAATTTTAAGTTTTTATTGGTGGTGTGGGAAATAAAATAGGTGGTGTGGGAGAGAAAAAGTTGATTTGGTGGTGTGAGACAATACTTTAGGTGGCGTGGAGTAGTCGTTGCCATATTATAAATGCTAGATCTAATTAAAACCAATACGTTTGTTTATCTATTTGGTTTTCCAATTATAGTTTAGGCTTCATTTTAGGCTTAGGTGTTTCACATTAACCCAATTAGGGTGTCGATGCGCTAGCTCTACGTGTGCGAATATTCAATAATTTTATTTTTTTATTACTTATTTATAATTTAAAGAGCCTATGTATAGTTTACAAATAATTAAGGGTATTAAAATAAATTATTTTAGGGGCTTAGGTATAATTAATAATATTTGAGAGGGGTGGATTTGTTTTATCGTAGATGATCTAAATTTGGGAGGGTAAAATTGTACATATATGTAATTTAAAATGACAAAAATACCCCTAATAACTATTCACCTAACTATTATTTTTACTTGTAAAATTTGATAGGGTTGGGAGGGCAGTTTGGGCATTCCAAAAATTAGGACAAATACACATTCGTTGTTCCTAAGGGGAACTTGCATTATATAGTTTAGACTGGGGTGTCACGCGCTTTACATGTGTGAATATTCAATAGATTTTTATTTTATTACAACAATTCAATAATAAGAAAAAATACCATTGAATTTTTTAACAAAATAATTATATATAATTTTAAGAGCCTATATTAAATTTCTGAATAAAATAATTATATATAATTTTAAGGACCTATGTAGAGTTTTTAAATAATAAGGTGCTTCAAATAATTTATAAGGGCGACATAAATATAATTAATCAATGTTTGAGAGAGGTTATTTTTTATTGTAAAATTATAAAATGTAGAGGGCAAAATGAAAAATTCAAAAGTTAGCAGTAAGAGTCTTTTATAATTTATAAATAATTGGAAGACTTCAAATAAATTTGTATTATGAGCTTAAGTATAATTAATAAATGTTTACATGGACTGATTTTGATTGTAAATAGTTTAACTTTGGGTAAGTACAATGGTAAAAATTTGTAGTAGTATGTTTCATTTGAATGACATAAACACCAATTATCACTTTTTACCCACATTTTATTTTTTATTGTAAATATCATAAAATTATGAGGGTAAAATTGGAAAAGAAACTTAGAATTAAAGACATACAACGCTTTTTCTTATTGTCGAGGAAATGAGCGAGGGAGGAGGGTGCAACCCTCCATCCCCTCAAAATACGTGCCATCATGCATCTCGAGGGGGATGGAGGATTGCACCCTCCTCCCTCACCCGTTTCCTCGCCCATTTACTATTCATTTGGGAAACTCTTATTATTCTATTCAGATTACAATTTATTTGGGCAAATCTCATTGTACTATTCAGATGAATCTTGTTTAGAGTTGTCACTTTTTGTATTTTCTTATATATTTACGGTCTGGGGAAGTTCATGTCCATTTCTCATCCCTTAGTTCGGGGTCTCATCTCTAACTTTTTTTATTTTTATTTTTTTACAGTGTCACTTTCTGTATTTTCTTTAGGGCTGAACAAAAAACCGATCAAACCGATTAAACCGACCGAACCGATCTAAACCGAACCAATCGGTTCGGTTTAAATTTGGTTCGGATCGGTTTCGGTTTTAAAAAATTCAAAATCGAAGTGGTCGGTTCGATTTTCGGTTTCTATGTGATTTTAACCGACCAAACTGAACCGACCGAATATATATAATAAATAATATATATTTTATATATAAATAATACAATATGTTTAAAATAGTCGGTCGGTTCGGTTTTATTTCGCTTTTGGTTTGATTTTAGTCGGTTCGGTTCGGTTACGGTTTGCATAAATTATAATCGGTTCGGTTTCGGATCGATTTTGTTAATGGTCGGTTCGGTTTCGGTTTGAAAATTTTAAAACCGACCTAAGTCGATTCGGTTCACAGTTTAGGTGAAAAACCAAACCGTCGATTCGGTTTTCATCCCTAATTTTCTTATAGATTCAGGGTATTGGGAAGTTCACGTGTCATCCCTTAGTTTGGGGCCTCATCTGTATTTTTGACACATGGAAACCAAGTCATGGTTGAAAACTGTGGCAAAAGAAATACACCCTTGGGTTAGGTCCAATGAAGGTAGATGGAATGATCTCGATAATATTGATGACCCTAACAAGAAAGTTATAAGTAGTTGGTATGAGATATGTTGAACTGTTTTTTTATTATCCATATCAAGTTGGATAGTGTCCCTTATCAACAAAGTCAATGGAGTTATGAATCAAATTAAATTGGCATGGGGTTTTCTTATGATTATCATTTCGCCATCTCGCCACCTGCACTTTCACCACTCCATTGGAGGATAATAGTATGTTGAGAAATTTTTATTTAGAATAACCTAGAACAATTTCAGTTCTTCCATGATCAAACTGCTAAAACCCTCTAAGCACTACTAGCTTCCATTCCAGATGATATTATGTAGTCGATACATTAACTAATTGCCTCGGATGATATTATGTAGTCTGATAGATACATTATCTGTTTTTCCCTATAAATTATGATTTTGAGTATGCAGATGGTGGGACCATGTAACGGAGATTCATTCAATTTAGTAATGCACCTTATTGTGATAGTACTCCACTGAGTTTACATGGTTCATTAGCCATAGATTTTAGAGTTGATGTCAAGGATCTTAATCCTATTTATTCTTATTCATGAGGCACGTGGCTTGCTTAATGACGGTTTAACCCTTTTCCTTATACATAAACTATCTCGTTCCACAAATTGACAAGACTTACTGGCGATTGTGCCCGTCTAATCTTAATCAACTAGATGTTTTTGGCAATATCTAATAAATCCCCAATTCTAGCTGACCTGGGAAAGGGAGCGAGGCTGCTACTTGGGGGGTAAAAGTGTATATTTGCCCCCTTTTTAACCACTTTTTGAAAAAATGTGTTTAAAGAGGGGGCAAAAGTGTACATTTGTCCTCAGGCCAGCAACCAGGCAGCTGGGCTCAGGCCAGAAAGAATTACTCCTAATAAATTTTAGGGTTATTTACCTTTTAGTCTCCATTAATTTAGACAAAATCTTATTTGGGTGTTATTAATTATTTTTATTTTGTCTAATTTCCATTTTGAGTGCGGACTATTAAGTCATATTGGGTTTTACTACTGAAAGCCATTAGATATTTTGAAATGCCTGAAATAACCTCACATGGCATGTGATGGATGCCAAACATGAAATGCTAAGATATTAAGTGTGCCAAACAATAAAATGCCATGAGTACCAAACATAAACTGCTAGAATATTATATGTGTCAAACAGTAAAATTTGGCTTCTAATCTGTCTCTCTCTTCCTCCCCCTCTCTATGTTTCTCAACCATGGACAACCCCCTTCCTTTTATATATCTCCTATTAGCTTTTGCTAGTTTCTTGAACGCTGCAATTATCAACTCAATGAAGGGGTTAGGGATTAAATAGTTTGGTGGCCGTGATCTGAACATGAAAAGGATTGACTACTATTACTATCTCTTGGTTGTGTTGGTGACAATCAACTATATCTATTTTGCAACTTTTGTAGGTAGATATGCAGTTGGCATTGATTTAGCTGAAAGAAAGGATGTGGCGATAGTGGCGAATGGTGGCAATAGACTTGTGGATGGATTTTGCATCAAAATGACTTGCAAAGATAGCAGATAAGATAAACAACACAAACTCTTGTACTTACTTGGGGAGAAACAAGTAACATGCATGATGAATGATATAGCATGACTTATGTCTGAAATCCATTAAACAAACTTATTTTCCGTCCAAATCCATCCTCTAGAGATATGGCCAGCAAAATAAGCAGTGTTCTAAAAATCGCTAGGTGCTGGGCGGGCGGCGAGCAGGTGCCTAGCTCCCAGGGGCCTAGGCGGTCTTAGGTTTTGTATTATAACTTTAATAATTTACAAAAGTTAAGCATAATACCTTATCAATTACATCCAATTTAATGCCAATATACATATGCAAAATTTAAAAACATGAAAAATTAACAATCGTGAACAAAATTTATTAAAACTCAAATGACTGAAGTTGGTCATGATGGGTACTTTATATAAATTTGAATTTGTGTACTCTTTTATTTTTCTTCAAATTACATGAATAACTTCAGTTATGTTTGATAAAATCTACATTAGTAAAATTGGTACAGGCAGATCCTTTGAGAATTTCATTAAGTAATCATCATTTGCTACATTTAGACATATACTGAATAAAAAACAATTAAATAGCTTATTTCTAAAAAATAGGAAAGAAAAATAAAATAAGAACACAATCAGCCTTATTAAAAAAAAAAAAAAAAAAAAAAATTTGCCCAAACTGCCCCCCCCCCCCCCCCCCCCCCCCCCCCCAGCCATTAATCTGGGTGGTTTTCCACCTTCTAGCGCCTAGGCCGATTTTTAGAACACTGAAAATAATGTTAGACTGCCAAAGACCATCTATTTGGTGGCTGAAGGCACTTTGATGCTTAAGTCAGTTCATCTGTGAAAGATAATTAAATTTTGACAGAGTATAGTTTAGTTGTGTTTCCATACATTTTCTCGAATGTTCCTTTACCTTATATAATGTACGTAATTAACTCTCTGTGTTACTTAAGCATGTAGGGCATGATGAGAGGAGACGTCTTCACAATGGTCTCCTCCTTTATTGAGGTACGTCCTTGGGAGAGTGATTCCCACATTGACTTGTCTCCTTTGCAACATCTCTCTTCTCTAAGGGAAGAGATTCGTTGGGCCTGGACTTGGGCCTTTGATTACAATCTATTATCAAGGCTCGTTTGGGCTTTAATGACTGGGTTTGTCTTTTCGGGCTTCTGAATCGGGTTCGTCATCCATTTGAGTTGAACAAAAAATCGACCAAACCGATCAAAGTCGAACCAATAGGTTCAGTTTAAGTTCGGTTCGATTTCGATTTTAAAAAATTCTAAACAGAAATGGTCGATTCGGTTTTCAATTTCTTTGTAATTTCTACAAATGAAAGGCTTAAAATCATCTTCAGATGAATGTTTGCAATGCGAGGACATGGATATGTAAGTTTCATCTTTTAATTATATTAACTTTTATGAAAATAGTGTTAGAGACTGACTAAGATAAACAAAACTCATTATTCTAATTCAATCAAAACTATAACCAATAACATAAGAGCCTATTGGATTGAAGACTAGATTGAAGCTCAAGTTCAACCTTTCCTTCCAAATCCCACAGGAAAAATCTGAAACCCCAGCCAATTGGTGGATTCTTCTTCTTGAATCGCCCACTATAAAACTTTACGGCCCCGCCAATATAGGAAAAATAAAGAAAAATAACATCAGTTTGAACCCTAAAATAAGGTAGAGATATCTATTTGGGCTGGAATATTTGGTTCAGTATCTCTTAATTATTTTGGCAGGGTTTAAACATATTTAGCTCAAATTCAATTGTATCGGATTGGTTTTCGGATAAAATTTGGTGAGACTTTATAGGAATGGTTTCTTAATTATTTTCTCTATCAGTTTTTTGTTATTTTCTCTTTGCTCGTCACTATTTTGTTCCTCACTTACGTCTCCTCCTCGAGTTTACTCATGTTTTTAGCTTTCAATATGAAGAATCTTAACGACTCCATTCCCAGTGATCTTAAGCCAAACATATCGATTGAATTCTGCTTTGATGAAATTGAACAAGTAACGCAGTTGTTGGGAGCTTTCATCATTCCTTGTGAGATGCAGATTGAGGATGTTCACAATGCGCTAATGAATAATCAATGGCAACCTTTGGAGGAAGTAAGCACTAGCTAGTTGAAGATGTACGGGTGTGTACCTTTTTAAGTTTGAGAATGAGAAAGAAGTCTCAAAAGTTGATAGAAACAAAGAGAGGGGGGAAAGGAAGGGGCGGCCGGTGGTTGTGAAACAGAGAGAGATGGGGAGGAAGGGAGAAACAAATTAGAAGCAAAAATTTACCCCTTGGCACCCACAACATTCTAGCAATTCTTGTTTGGTACTCATCACATGCTTGACACGTGAGGGTATTTCAAAACATCTAATGATTTTCGATAGTCAAATCCATTCAGTTAATAGTCAACACTCAAAATGTGTGTTAGACGGAATAAAAAAGAATTAATGGTACCTGAGTAGGGTTTCGTCTAAATTAATGAGGACTAAAAGGTAAATACCCTAAAATTTATTATATATCTGGCTTGGGTTCCTATGATTGGGTAGTGGTTTTTTGGGCCAAGGATGGGCGACGAATTCCTAACATGATATTGTATATGGATTATGATAATACATCAAAATAGACTAATCCTCACGACCGTACACGTGACACAAAGACTCATCATGAGGTCGCAACAAACAACCCACTGAGCCAACTTACAAAGCCCGAGAAATAAAGCTAATTCCACACACCCAGACAAGGCCCACGTCTAAGGAGGCGAATCCAGACCCAAACGAATCAAAGCCCAAATCCAAAGTCCATCACGCGTTCTCTCATTAAGAAGAAGAACGTTGTACCAAGAAAGAATCGTGGAGGGACCTACGCCTCCAAAAACGCATCTCCATTAAGAAGGAGATTGTTACAGTAACATCTCCTTTCGTTGCGCCTCACATGCTTAAGTCACGCAGAGAGTTAACTACGACCATTACAAAAGGTAAAGGGAACTTTCATCAAAGGTAAGCAACTTTAACTGAGTTTTGTCCAGATTTACTTCCTTCTTCCAACAGAGTTACTGACTTAAGCATTGGAGTGCCTTCGGCCACCAAAAAGGTGGTCTAACAGTGGTTTTGCAGGTCAAACTCACAAGTTGACGATTTTTGGACACATCAGTTTAACGCCATCCGTGAGGAACGACGAGTTCCCTCTTTCCAAATACAAAACACTTAAGTGACAAAGCTCACCACAACCTAACAAAAAATCAATGAGACCATCAGAAGGAACGATGCAGTCTATAGATCCACAATCCAGTAATGATCACAACAACTCTCCCACCGACGCATCACTGATGGCTCAAAGAGAAGATGCAGTCCGAATCGCCGGACCAGTAGCATCCGAGAATGAGGAATCGCTGCACACAATAGTCCAGACATCCCAGACAACTGTCAATGCTACTACGGATCCCGAGGTAGATTTGCTTATAACCGAGATGGAACATGTAACAATGATATTGGAGAAAATCGCAAAAGCACATTCAACTAGTGAACCTAGTTCAAACACACCAAACAACAGACTTCTGCCAATCGAACCCAAGAAAGTAGCGAAATCCTAGCAAAACCCCAACAAGGAAACTCCGAAAGCAGTGAGCTTCCACGAGGCAATAATTCATTTTATGAAGGGACACTTACCGAAATCCCGTTTAGAATAGGGGTCACGGATCCTGACGTATTATACGAATTGGAAAAACCTAAAATTTTCGACGCTCTTATGAAAGCAACAATGCCGAAAAAGTTCATTCCGCCAAAGTTCAAGGTGTATGATGGTACTTCCGACCCGACCGATCATTTAAGACATTTCCATCACATGATGGCCCTGAAGGAGACCACATAATCAATTTTATGCAGAACATTCCCGATCAGCCTCACTTCAACAACAATTAACTGGTTCAACAATCTACCACCAAGATCAATAGATTCATTTCAAGTCCTGGCCACCGCTTTCATCACAGATTTATTGGAAGCCAACGGATGAGGAAAGTGCCACACTAAATACTGCATAACAGACAGAAATTCGAAGAAACGATACGGGAATATGTCACCCGTTTTACCAATGAACTGACAATGATCGATGGATGTAGTGATGACACAACCACAACAACCTTCGTGGTCGAATTAAAGAGAGGTCCTTTCTTTGACGCTCTTAACTTAGAGCCACTAAAGGGCATGACAATCTTTCTAAAAGTAACACAGAAGCATATCTTCTAGAAGAGATGAAAGCAGCCAGGAAGAAAAATGATCAAGAAAAAGAAAATTTCTCAAGAAAATGAGAAAGAAAAAAAGACAACGGACAACAGGAAGGCAACAACCCATCGAAGAAACATCGAAGTAACGTCAAGAACAATTCGCGACAATTGGTATTCGGGAAGTCGCAACCAACACGACCCAGACACGAACGGATAACGAGCGTAATGAAACCGCATAGAAACCGTACACAACTCTGAAGACAAGTCGAACAAACATACTAAAACACAATGAAGTGGGATAACATTAACTGACCGCTTTGGATGAGAAAAGACCCAGAAGAAATAGACAAAAGCAAATATTGCATATTCCATAAGGATCATGGACACGATACTGAAGAATGTTACAACCTAAAGGACGAAATTGAACACTGAGCTCAGAAAGGACTATTAGACAAATTCATCGGGATGCCAAAAAAATAGATCGAATGGAAAGATAAAACAGACAATGATCTAGAGAATTGATAGACACCACACGCTGCACAGCCAAGGGAAGCAAAACACACAAATAAGCAAGGCAACCACTCATCTATATTAGAATGAGGGTACCAACGAAACACTTCATAAAACATGAAAAGGCCTGCATCATCCAATACGTACAAATAAAAGGACTTCATCAACAATTGCAAGACCGAGTCGGACCACTACATAATACGAGATGAAAAAGCAAAGAGAAACGAAGCACCAGCCCTCAACACAAAGACTGACAAAGAGCAAAGGAAGACAAATCAAACAATATTTTGAATTAGTATAAAAACCTTAATGGCCAAAACTGATGAAATATTCAAGAAAACATTAATAAAGATTATGGATTTAGGAGCTCCAAATTCTCGCACGGACAACAAATCGGTCGTATAAAACTGTCAGGTCGTAAAAGTCAAACACATAAAATTTATGGTTTGATCAACCACGAAGTAAAGGTTGGACACCCGAGTCACCTAAACATAAAAACTTTGACTCGATCGAGGTATCGAGTTAACGAAGTAAAAGTTGGACACTGAGTCAGTTAAACACAAAAAATTTGAATCGACCAAGGTGTCGAGTTAATGAAGTAAAGGTTGGACACCCGAGTCACCTAAACACAAAAAACTTCGAATCAATGGAGGTATCGGATTAATGAAGCAAAGGTTGAACACCCGAGTCACCTAAAAGGAAAACAAAAGTCCGAGCTAAGGAAACAAATCAATACGGTTTTAAAAAATACAGGAAAAAAGCAACCATCTACAAACAAATTAAAAAGAACGACAACGACCGACAAATAAACAAAAAAACAAGCACAAAGGCGATTATAAATAAGATTGATGCAAAAGCTACGATAGCTACAAAAAACAAAAAAGTTAATCTTTATTGATAAACACTACTTTGTTACATCCGGAGAAGGCAATAAAAAAGTAGGAGAGGAAACATGAGCAATGGCACGATCAGCATAAGTCGAAACCAGAGAAGAAATCATATCGAAAATAAGGGAGCACCAACGACTTCAGAACACTTAGAAGGGGGGAATGACTCCTTTGCTACTAGAGCAGGATCCTTGGCATCATGATCCTCAAATGCTTCACCAACCAAATGACGATACCTAGACAAGTCTTGACCACACGATGTTTATCCTTAGTAGGAATGAGTTCAGTTTTGGCCGCGGCAAGCCACTCTTAAGCAGTGGAAAGCATACCAGAAGCATCTGCCTTGACATCACGAAGCACAACAGTAATCTGTTCCACCTGCCTTTCAGCAGCGTTACACATAACAGATTGCTCCAACCCAGAACAAGAAGCTTCATCGAAAGCCGTTTTCTCAACAGATAACTCCTTTTCCACATCGTGATGACGAAAAAAGCCTCATCTAGCTTAGCTCTCAAGGAATCAAGATCAACAACAGACTTATCATAAAGATTATTCGCCTCCGCCAGAGATTCTCGAGCGGCCACAACAACTTTCTCCAAGCTTGTGCAATGCATCTTGAACACATCAAATTGAGAAAGGACATGAGAAAATACCAGCAATAGCGCTGTCAACCTCCTCTCCAAAAGAGCCACTTGATCACAAACAGCTCGATAAACCGAGCCCATTACCCCCGCGTAAGCGAGATGATTCTTCCCGTCCATCATCTGCTCAAGACCATGGTCGAGATGATCAAACGGTTCAAGTACGGACATCGAGGGCCTTTTTACCAACTGCCCGTACCACTCATTTACCAATCTACGTGCACTGTCCTGCACGTCGAGCTTGGTAGACCAACAGAACTTGCCGTCAGATTTAATACAGATGTCCATCGGCCCATGCTCAGTCCAATTAATCCGTGGGTGGAGGACGCTAGGGTCCGAAAGCATCGAAAAAACACCTCCGACAGCAGGGAGAATAGATGGAATAACAATAACAGTGGAAAAACCACGTTTGCCTTCATGTCGAGAAGCATCCGCGCAAAGGAAGCACTGACAGTAGCAACAGGAATGGGAAAAATCTGTCAAATAGGAGAAGAAACTAGAAACCCAACTGCCTCGCTGACATCAATAGAAGGAGAAGGAAAATGAGCCCCAAGACTTCGACCGCCAACATTGCCTTTAGACTGCTCCATCGCCGACTGGAGCATTTTATCATTAATGGCTTGAGGATCATAATTAGTCAACTCGACAGTGTTCGAAACACCGTAAGCGGAAATGAGCTTTGTCTCATCGTCGTCCAGCGGACGAATAGTCTCCTTCTCACTCCTTTCCAACGCAAGCCTTAACTCCTCAGCCTTCTCAAGAGATTCACGATCTCCTTCTACAACATCATCGTGAGAAGAACCTGGGTGTGAAACAATATCCCAAACAAAACCCAGGCGAGTCACAAGCCGAGCAAAACTACGATTCGAAAGTCCTTTCTTCCTTGGAACTCGAATAGAATCTGTGGGCAATTGCCTTGATGGACTAGTGGATCTTGCCAGCTTTCGTTTTCGCGAAACATGAGCGCAAGCAGAAACTTGAGATCCGTAACATCTTGGACGGAACTCACTTTCCAATCAATGCTAGCATCACTAACACAAGAACGAGTAATACGGGCAACATAAGCCTTAGCACGAGCCTCAGTAAACAAAGCTCATTTCACTTCATTCATAGTGTATAGACCACTACGCTCCAGGATGCCATCGGAAATAAACGCGTCAACAGGAAAACGAGCAAGCTTTAAGAATTCTTCACTTAGCTTCTGTTTCTTAGCTGATAAAAGAAGATTATTTCGCCTGTTGAGAACCCAAAATGATCGGAAGATCAACTAACTTCTTAACCGGAAGTGGCCAAATTCACGGAAGCATAGACCCAAGACCACGACCAATTGCGGATTTCATCACTGAGGTTCTCGAAACAATAAGGAGAACGAAGAAAACAAATCTCCTTGTTCACTAACAGACCAACCTTTCGAATGCAGAATCCTAGCAGTTAAAGGATTACCAGCAGGAGTAGCCCCATTGCCTTCCAACCATTGGGGTCCATCTGGGCAGGAGGAATACCCAAGAGATTTAGATACTCCCAAAACAACTCCGGAACAGGGAGCCAAAGACCAGAAGAAAACATGCATGAATATAATGCAATGTATCCCACCTTTGGGTTACAAGGGCTGTCATCCGGTCCAGGCAGGATAAGCTCAAGGTCAGGCAAAAGATTATAATCTAAACGAAGGATCTCCAGAGTCGACTGAGAAGTTTTATTAGAGGAATAATGAGCCTCACAAAGAGTCAGTGACTTACCACTTAACTTATCACCAACATACATTGTTGAGGAGCAATGGAGCAAGGAAAATGGAAAAAAAAATGAGCAAACAAACCCTAAATTCAAAAATAGCGTGAAGAGGGAAAACGTATTCACCACATTTCCTTTTATAGAGCCAAGCGATGAAGATGACTCATAAGACAGCGTGTGAGATATGATGGCGATACGAAATTCCAAAAATGTGCGCAAGAAACAAACGGACAAACAAATGATCGAGACACCAACTCTTGAAAAGCAACCGACGACATTAAATACAAGGCAATGATGAAATGAAAAATTGAACTGTCACCAAAGTTAATGGCCACGTCAACATACCCACTAACTAAGGGGGGAGTAGCTGATGATACATCAGAATAGACCGATCCTCACGACCGTACACGTGGCACAAGGACCCATCAATAGCATTTGATAATAGCGTTTTTTTACTTTGTGCTATGAAAAGCTCAGTTTTTATAGAATTTTAATATTAAAACGCTGTAGAAAAAAAAGGCGGGAGTTAAAAAAAAAATAGAGCTCGATTTTGCTCAAAATTTTCAGTAAACCTCTCTCACCAAAAGCAAAAAAGCCATCTCCCTCCATCTTGCTCTTGTTATTGCCCTAAAACATAACAAAATCGAAAGAACACAACAATCCTTCACTCCATCTTCTTTTGCCAGCAATAGGTATGTGCTCCTTCAATCTTCTTTTTCTCTCATCCAACGCCATTATCTCTCTCTGCTTTGGTTCCCTTTAGATCTGGATTCTACCATTCTTTCATCTCTCCAATTTCTTTTTCTCACCTCTCCATTTCACTCACTCAGGAACAAACGACTCTTCAAGCAAGCAAAGTGAAGAGAAGGTGAGTTGATTTGAGCCGAAGCGGAGGAGTTGTGACGGTGAGAACTAGCGAGTGATTGTGGTGGCAGAATTGGATGCATCGGTGGTGCGCCATCAATGCTGGTTATCAGAGATCTAGGGTTTCAAGATCTTAGCTTCATGTACTTCTTCTTTTTCTTTGTGTCAATTGTGAGTTTCAGGCAAAAATGGCAGAATTGGTTTGAGAAGAAGAAGGAGATCATGCGCCTTGTGGCCATGGCATCAGAGTAGGCGGCAAGGGACGAGCTTGAAGCTGCATCCGAGTACGGAGCTAGTCTCACCGTTCGCCGGACTCAATGTGTTGTTTGTTAATGTGCTACCACCACCAGGTGCTTTAGATGTAAAGTTGTTCGGTACTGGTGAGTTTTCCCCTTTTGCTTTTGGGTTTAATTTCGTTGTTGGGTTTTCAATTGCTTGATTAATTCGTGATAATTGGTTGTCCCTTTGGCTTGACTTTGATTTCCTGCAAATAATTGGGTTTTCTTTTTTACATAATAATGGAATCGAAGCATGGTAGTGATTGTTTGTTTTTTGTTTTTGAGATTCATGTCATATAATAACCAAAACCACAAATGGTTTAGCTAAATAATAGTAATAATCATAGAACGTTCCATCAGTCCTGACACAGTTTCATGAACCGTTTCCAAAAACAAAATTCTACTATAAGAGAATACAAAGAAATATGTTATGACTAATTTTAAAGAAAAACACCCTAAAGCTAAACCCTAAACATTTTAAAAAAAAATGAATTAAATTAAATACCACAAGCTATATAAGTTTTTCCAGTCTCAAACTAAATTTTATGGGCTCGAGAGTGTGGCACCCATCAAGTAACCGTAAACACCAATCAAGAGATCCTAATCAAAGCAATTTAGGGGACACAATTCAAGATGTACTAACTCGTAGAGGGTGCACCGTCTCTTATAGATGAAGGTGCACCCTTACGCTACGGAGAGCAATACTTTCTCTAATAAAATTTCAAAAAATAGACCCATACACACATACTTTTCAGGCATAACCACAATGCCACCTAAAATTTTGATTTCTAACACAAAATAATTCTTCTTCTTCTTCTTATATATATATAAATAGACCCTTAAGCTTTTCCATTAAGGCATACTTCAATAGTTCATTCCATTACATATCCCTTCAATATTTTATATGTGGTGAATAGAATGCAAGTGGAGGTTAGCAAACATACGGAAGGGGCTAAAGAAAAAAATAGTAAGTCCTCACCTGTATCAAGATTAAAATTTCGTTCTGCAAAATAAATCATTTCAGCATCAAATGGTAAGTATTTCAGAGAGAACAAGCAAATAAGTAGATGACCTAGTAGGCCCAACTTGAACAATTAAGAATGAAGTTGAAGATGAACCTGACATAAACCTCAAACTCTAGTCTCCCTTTTTATTTACGTATTCACGTCTGTATTGCAACCTGTTGAAAGTAATATGTAGATACACAATAAATATGAAAACCATATACACATGTTAAAGGAGTTTCCATGAAAAGTTTTTACTATAAGGACAACAGTTCTGGACCACACTTGGACCTCTAATGGGAAAGCTCCCTCAGCTTAATTGCTAAAGAACTAACTTGTCTCCTATTCCAAATGGATGGAGATTACCTGCACCTGGTCGTAGGATGCTAAAGTTGTATACCTGAATAAAATTACACACATACCATGTATTATATCAGGTTATACCATCTTCATCCAAACAATCCTCCTGACGCTAATACAGTTCCAGTTGTTAAGAAAAAAAATGGTCAGTCTTCACTGTTCGAGAAAGTGCTTCTACACTAACATCTTTTTTCGCAACCAGATTAGTGGCAGGTTGAAGAGCATTTTTTTTTATCTAAATCAAGATGTGTAGCTACATATCTCAAGATCTGTCAATAAATGCATTTCAACCCGTCAGTACACCTGTTGAAAAAACATGTTATCGTGTTTTTTTATTTCGTTAAATGCTACTTCTAAATCTAATATGGGTGGTGTTTACAGTTTGGGTTTTATAAATCTTGTGATCTTAATTTCTATGAACAATATAGAAGGCAAAGTAAAAAATTAAGTAATGACATGATCTAGACTAATGTGTTTACTGTCATAGCTCGACAGAAGGAGATGGTTGTTAGTTCAGTTTCTGAACTTGTGCTAGCTGTAAAGCAACCTAGAGCATTGTCAGAGTCTACAAATCAACCAATGATGAGGAAGTTAGAATGGGGTGGAGGACCCCTTAGATCTGAACCCCCGGGAAAAGAAGCTCCCATAACGTGGCACCACAGTGACGAAATTCAATGCAAAATATCAATGAATTGCCGGACAAAAAACCCAAAAAATCTGGTTTACGTTCTTTCATGGGGTATGTTTATCATAAATGTGATAGATATTTCTTCTCGACAACGTTTTATAAGTAGAACAAACTTTGATGTTGGGACAAAACAGAATTATGACTCGAATAAAGACCCACATTGTGACACCCCACATAATTATGTGATGGTACGTGTAAGCACAATTGCATTAGCATTAGCCCCACATCGAATAGGAATTCTCTGTGGTAAAGATTCATCCATGTTACGACTCCTCTGTAATTCCATCTAAAACCTCAAAATTCCACAGCGATTGTTAAGTAAAACTAGCAGCATCAACTCATCTGTATATCAAAGAAATATGTTTCTAAATTTCTTGTTTTACTCAAATCAGCCAATGTTTGAATAAAGATATATTTTATTCCATTAAGGCGTATAGGGAAAGCCCAGAATGCAGAGACCCCTCAGGTAGACATTTCCATGACAGATGATGAAAGTGATGATGATGACGGAAGACTTGACAGTTTAGACGATAAAGTAAGGAAGAAGGAAATGAGAAGGGGTATTGATCTAGCCACCACACTTGAACGTATAGAAAAGAATTTTGTCATTACTGATCCAAGGTTGCCCGATAACCCCATTGTAAGATTTCAATTCAAACTAATAGAGCTCTTCATCAACCAACACCATTCCTTAACCAATATAGTCGAGCATACTTACAGAAGGTCTAGTTCGGTTTTGCAGATATTTGCATTAGATAGCTTCTTGGAGCTGACAGAATACAGCCGTGAAGAGATACTGGGAAGAAATTGCAGGTATAATAACTCTTGCCACTCAAAAGGCTTAAGATGAAATGTTTTGGGATTGCATTAGTTTAAATCCTCTACATTTTCAGGTTTCTTCAGGGCCCTGAAACTGATCCAGCAACTGTAAAGAAAATAAGAAAAGCTATCGATAACCAAAGAGATGTCTCGGGGCAGCTCATCAACTATACAAAGAGCGGTATGGTTACCATGTATTCTAATCTGTACTAAATGTTTATCTCAGACTAAATTTCATTATCACTTGATGCAGTAGATTAAAAAATCAGTATTTTTATTATTTCCAGAAAATTCAGATTTATACTATTTTTAGCAGAAAATTAAATTTATTACTTTCAGTAAAATTGTTTTGCAGATTCTGAATCATAATAGGTCTACGAAAGTTGCTTTTTTGTTATAGATTGCTTAAAGGCTTATTTTCAATGTTTTAGGAGGATTAGAAGTTGATGGAGTTATCTATGTAAAGGGCTATGTTATCCCAAGCGCAGGGGAGGCAAGGAGGGTGGCTTAGGAGCCTAGCTTGCCTAGGCCTCGCTTAGCATCCTAGGCAGGGTTTTCTTTTGTAAACTTTATAGGAATTTTTGGAAGACTCTATATATACATCATTTCACAAGTCAATTTCACTCAAAACATGAACATAAAAGCAAATTGATAGTTAGTACTTAGTAATGCCATCCAACAACAACTTCTATTTTTTCTGAGCATATTGCATACCTTCATCAAAATTTTCAACATTCTATTTATATGTTCACTTGTTAAGGATTCTGAAGACGACGATGATGAACATGAAGAAACTGAGGAAGAATTTCTAAAGAGGTATGCCAAAAAAGCTGCAGACTTGGAAAATGGGGTGGATTTGGAGGAATGAGATATTGATGACCAGGATCGAGAGCTTGAATTAGGTAAGTCAAAATTAGTAGTTTGGTTGCCTATGTCTTTTATCTTTCTTATCTTGAGAGAATGACTTGGCAATATACTTGGGATGCCATTTATGAGTAATCATGTGTCTCAATCCTGATTTCAACATGCTTGGTTTCTGTGTAACTTGCTTATTATATCTAAAATACCAATTGGTTGGTTTTTCTTTAGACCTCCACCCTCATCTGTGCAATATAGGTGACTTATTGAGATTAATTTTCTGAAACTGTAAAACAATTTGGTGAGACATTGATAAATTATAAAAAGTGTGAGTAGCATTTGTCTCTGCCTTCCATTTCTTCTCCAAACCTTAGAAAGTGTAATAATGTGAAAAAAATTGCAAGAAATAATTATTGTTATAACAACACTCTTAAACAACAAATTGGTCACTATACAAAAAGATCATTGCTATTTGCGGGCAATTACAAGTCAAACAACGTAACAGCTAGGGCCATTTTGTTTTATGAAGGCCAATATTAAAGTGAAATTTCAACAATGATAACAAGGACCTGTTAATGATCCACATCACAGACGTATCAAGATATATAGGGATGTTTGTCAAAAATTTGGATGAAGATATTGTCAAGATATGAGATATATCTGGATACATCCCAACTCTTACCGGATCTTACAAAGTTATCGGGTTTTCTACTGGCTAATATATCACATGATATCAACATGTGATCACTGCAGTGAACTAAAATTTTCTCTAGAACCTTGATAATTGATACTAGGTTCCTACACTCGGAATGATTCATCAATTCTTGAGTGGAAGACATTCCTTTTCAAAGATAAAATACACAAATTCATCGTAAATACGTTATTATGCCAGCATATTGAGAGAACATGATAGTGATACAACATTTTGATACTTTATAATTATTTCCATAGCTTTCACTTCTATTATTTTACTTTTGCCAATATCATAAACAAGCACGTTGTGGATACTCTCATCATAGAAAAGTATGTATTATGAATTGCTGATAATGAAACATAGGCTAAAAATGTATCATTTTTTTTCCTTGAATAATAACATAGTTGATTGGAGGCACATATGCAATATGAATGTGAGAAGAGATGTGTTGTTCTTGATTGATGATAAAACCTGAGTAATGTTGGTGACCTTTCTCATAATCATCAAAGTTAGGCAGATATGTGTATGCGAGATGAGTTGATTGTACTTGCAATATATCTTGTAAGCATCAACTGCGTGGAAAATTGAGTGTGAGAGACTCCAAGAAACTGAGAGTACTTGGAGAGTAGGAGAAAAGTTAGTGCTTTGTGATAATGGAAGTGGCTAAATTGAGCTTGAATGGTTCAAATGAAAATTTGTACTTGCATCACTGATGGTGGTTTTTTTAATAGCAATAGACTGCGACATTCTTATATGTCTACCTCCTCACATGAGATTCTCAAGTGTACGCCAATTTTGAAATTTTTTCTTGATTATGGACTATAGAGTGAAAATTTCCAAACGAGGTGGATTCATATAAGCACCCTTCAACTCATCTAGATGTAGGTTCTACTCAGAGGTATAATGATGACATGACCATGTTTTTGTATAATTTTGCATGTGGTGTTTTAACTTTTAAGCTATGGAACTTTCTCAATAAATGTTGGGGTTATGGATGCTAATGGAGTACTTCTTTTGCAGGAATGGCTTGTCAGTGGATAGTAACAAGATATCTTTTGCTGAGATGATGCCAGATGATGAACAAGTTTCAAGAGAAGAACGTTGTTTCCGCCTGTGGAACCAAGGGTTGTCAACTGGAACCTTGTTACAAAGGGTGAAACTGGTAGGTTTCTACCAATCAAGATAACTTCAAACTCATCACATGTTAGAATTCATACTCATTTGGCAATCAGTTGCTCTAGCAATAAGGTTTTTCCCCTCTGATGAGAATTATATCATGAAGCTTTTTCAAAATTCTATGTTTTTGTTGAGGATGAAACCAATTTTTGTATACAAAGAATACTTGAATTATACATCTTACTTCTACTGATTATCAACATGGCAGATGACGAAAAGAAACTAAATGCCACATATATTATCAGTGTGGCTAGAAAGCTTGGTTGTTCAATTTTCTTGTTGCCCAAGGACATAATGGAGGTAAGAGTATTTGGGCATCTTGTATCATGTTTAGTCACTTTATCATTCGATTGCAGTGCTTTATTATCTGTTTCAGTCAGATGCATTTCTGAATGAGATTCTTTGTTTACAGTCTGATTTCAAGGCAATCAAGAATCAAACTGAGGACTTGATTACCCTGAACTCTGCTTTCGATGATTCTATTCATTGGTTGCTGTCATATCAATTGGAATATATTACAAGGGGGTTCAAGTGGTACCAGTAGCGATGTTGAAAAATACAATCAACAACAGTTTGTTCAAGTTTGAACACTTATAGGCTATTACTTGGATGGTAGAGTGTGTCCTTGGGACTGGCAGAAATACAAGTCTTATACATTTTACCTTAGATGATGCCAGTGTGAGAAATTTTCCAATCATCTTTCAAGGGATTCACCAAGTGCACAGTGGTTGCTCCTGCGGTATCTTTTTTATGTAATAGTAGTTCAAGGAATCTTCATGAGATGGACAAGTATACACTCGAAAACCAGGAATTTCAAAAACTGTCATTGTACTTGATAGATTTTGTGACTCGATGTAATACATTATCTTATTGATTAAATTACTTTGCCTCCATTCATGGAAATGTTTAAGTTTGGCACATTTAGATTTTTATAGAAATAAAACTTATAAGATGTTATAAAAAGTCATTTGATAGCACTTGATGAGTGTTATAGAAAAAAAAAAAGGCATTGAGAAACACTATAAAACTAATACAATAGCATTTGTTAAATGCTACGTGAGAGAAGACAATAGCATTTCTGAAATGCTATTGTATAGTATACAATAGCGTTTCAGAAACACTACTGTAAAGTATATCATAGTGTTTCAGAAACGCTATTGTATACTATACCATAGCGTTTCAAAAACGTATTGTATAGTATACCATAGCGTTTCAGAAACGCTATAAATGGTCTACTTACAATAGCTTCAAAAACGCTATAAATAAGTTTGTATCTATTATAGCTCCGGCAGACACAGCGTTTGCTAAAACGCTATTAATGAGCATTTTTCTTGTAGTGGTGCACTCAATTACAATCTCCCCTTTGAGCCTTGTCGCCTCATCTTGAGAGCTCTAGACATGATATAGTCTCCAAATCACTACAAGAAAAAGTATCATCAATAGCGTTTCAAAACCGCTATGGTATCCTACTATAGCGGTTTAGTAACCGCTATGACAGCCAAAGCTATAAAAGAAACACGGGCTATCATAGCGTTTTAAAACCGCTATGGTAGGTAGACTATTAATAGCGGTTAAAAAACGCTATGGTAGACTATCCATAGCGGTTTAAAAACGCTATCGAAGACTGCAAAACAGCTATGGAATACTCTACTATAGCGTTGGAAAACCGCTATAGTAAACTATATATAGCAGTTAAGAAACGCTATCAAAGCCTATAAAACCGCTATTGAATACTCTACTATAGCGTTTCTGAAACGCTATAAAAGGCTCTATCATAGCGTTTCAAAAACGCTATGGTAGAGTATACATAGGAAATTTTTTTTTTTTTTTTTTTTTTTTTTAAAATTTTTTTTTTATACTTTTGATTACATCTTATAGGTAAGTATAATTCAGCACGTGCATCAATTCTTGCATCAGGTAAGTAAAATTTAATGACTTTTTATTAAATTTAAAAACAACATTTACAACCTCTGATCAACAAATTCCAGCAATTGCTTTCAAGCAATTCATTACAGCAACAACATTTACAATTCATTACAGCAGAAATTTAGATCATTCACAATTCATTACAGCACGTGCATCAATTCATTACAGTAGAAACAACAGCATTTACAATTCGACATTGTGCAGTCCATTGCATCCTCCTGGAGCTTTTCTTTTCTCAATTACTTTCAAAACTGCATGGCCAGCAGCTGTATGGAGCTTTTCTAACCTGGTATCTCCAGAACCAACAGCTACTCCACAGTAGTAACTGCATAGAGTAAAGAGGATAAATCAGACGCTATTAACAGAACAAAGAAAACATCTTAACAATCAATCGGTAGATTTTATGCTTTTTGTTGCTGATATGGGTATTCTGACCTTACTGAGAGTGTATGGCATGAGAGTGTAACTGCATTATTACTCAGAAACTTTCATCTGAAGCTAGCCACACTAACTGCCTTTTTGTGTAATCCCAGATACTGTGAGAGTGATGCTTGTATGTAATCCCCAGTTGGTTTCCCAACTTAGTTATTGACTACCACTCAATAGATTTGAAAAATGAATTTCTGCGACTCTCACCATAAGTAAAACAAACAAAGAATCATGAACCTTATTGAGCATAACTCTTCCATGTAACAAAGAAATGGATTATAAGGAAAATACAAACAGTATCGAACCTACACATTCTTATTGAATATGATATAAACTGATAAGATCTATAACACGATAGTAAGAATTTTGTTAAATTTTTCATTAAAACCCCAAATCAAACCAATAGACAGAACATTTATAAGTCTTGAGATGGCAAGTATCACTTTCAAATGTACAACTAATAGGCATAAACAAATCCAGTAGCAGCATTTCTTGAGCACAAGCTTCAGATGCAAATTTTAAATGTCAAGTGAAGCGTTACCTGGTGCAGAAGAATAATTAGAAGGTACCTCCTGCTGACAGACGGATGAGTTTGTCTCATCATTAACTCCTTGGTAATGATATAATTGACTTGGATCTGATGGCAGAGCTCCATCTCTGGTGCTATATGCATGCTCATCCGAAGTATAAGATGACGATGGTCTAGAAGTAAAGGATGAAGATTCTGCCAGATGATTTTCGAGTGGCCCGTGGGGATGTCCTAAAGAAACTGAAAACTGTTGCTGGTTTGGAGCAGGAACCGAAGATTGCTGCATATCTGTATAATGAGGATCAGTAACATGTTGATATGCATCACGGTAACCATGATTTTGCTCATCAGATCTGGTAGGAAATGTTGTATAATGTGGTTGCTGGTGCTGGTGCTGGTGTTGATGCTGATGCTGGCCCTCCATGGCATCTTTAGCTGCTGCCCATGCTCTGGCCCTGGCAGCCCAATCCTCTTCATGGCTGTTGGGATTAATCCCATCTGCCGTTACATAACTGTATAAGTCAAGAGCACTGTATACAGAAAAAAAAAAAAAAAAAGTGAACTAGGAAATAACAAAGCCAAGGCCCAAAGGAAGAGAAGATTCTTTTCAATATCTTGAAAGGATTAAGTGCAACATTTCCAATTCCTTGTTGATTTACTTCATTGTAGAGAAGGAACTCTGCCAACTAAGTACCTGGGTCTTCATTTGGGAGCTAAACTAAAATCAAGAGCCAGGTGGGAGCCATTAATGTTTTACCAGTCCCAGGAGGTCCATACAAAAGAACTCCTTTTGGAGGGCACAGAAATAATCTAAACCATGGATGCTTAGAAAGGAAATTTTATGAAGCATAACCAACCTGCTTCTCCAATCCTCCAATGTCATTGTAATCTTCAGTTGGCTTTTCATCAACCTCCATAGCCTTTACACGGGAATCATATTCAGAGGGAAGTGTGTCCAAGATTAGGTAGCTGTCCTTGTACACCCCAACCAAATCACCAGGCTTTAGCTTGTCTGGGTCAACAAGACCAACAACAGGCAGGAAGATTGTCTGTCATCAAGATCCAACCAAAAAAAAATCATGATTAAGAAACAATTTCACTAACCTAGAATACATAGCATCATAGGGATTCACCAAACAAATTTTTAACTAGAATCAATAATTATTTACAAAAAGTTGAATTGTCGTCATGCTGTTCTACTATATTTTCTGTCTTCTTCAAACTTAGACCTTCTACTAACCAGACTAAGTGCGCACATTTTCCATGATTACCTTCTAAAAAAATGAAGAAACAGCCCATAGATCTAGAGTGATTTACCTTCAGGCTAGTTCAGGAGTAAAACACATCTTTCATGTCTTTCATGGCATTAATACTAATTTTCTACATTAATTTTCATCACAACATATTGGCCACAAATGCACACATAAAGATAAATTTGGACAAGTGAAGCAACTTAATCCATCTCTTTCTTCTGCAGTGGACTGTGTCACAACCATATCTAAATTTCTTTTCTTTCTCTGTCTACATCTCCCTAAGAATGAAAAAATCACAAGCCAGTCATCTCTATAAAGGAACTACAATTTAATGAATGGGGCATAGACATGAACCAAGTAATATAATGGTAAGGAAGAAATTTTTTTCACCTTCTGGTATATAACAGACAAACTGTTAAACTCATTGAATATGCGGTCTTTTATTTCACTACTCTGAGTGTCTGCAAAGACTGAAACTGCTTGCTTAGGAGGGTTCACGACACATTCTGCTACAGATACAGTATATTGCAAAAGCCTGTAGTAGAATAAGGCTCTGTCATGAACACCCTGCAGTGAATTCACCATTTAATACATTATCCAAGCATAAACTGTTTTAAGACAAAGGCATCAAGGTCTATGTACATCCAACAATATAACATTTAATCAAAGTCTCACCTGATGAGAATCAGAAAGACCTGCAGCAAGTGCAGCTCCTAGTGCTTTTTGGGTCTCGTGTGGTCTTCTAAAGAAACATTTTACCACTGCAGTGAGAAGGTGCAATCGAACCTGCATAGCACGGAGAAATAATTTATGACTTGATTCGACTTTTAGTTTAGCAACCGTCCACTAGGCAAAGAAATTTGAGAGGCCAAATAATCCTAATAAAAAAAATCAACAAATGAGTCTTAATTTAGCATGATACCAACATCTTTAAAATCATTGAACCTCACACCCCAGTTAACTTCAGCTCCAACCGATTTCGTCTCCTGTGGATTTATAAAATACAAAGCAAATGGGCATCAAAAAGCTGTTAAAATAAACACTAGAACTAACTAGTTGATCAAACAATGATACTCAAATACATACATGTGACAAGTGTGTGCATCACTTAATATGACACAACATGTGAATTTTATTGTGGGGAGTTAATTTTTCTTTGTTTCAAGGGAATTTTCTTTGTAAACTTAATGGATATGGGAAACATCATGCATAGACCCTAAAACTGCTTGTGCAATCATTATGGCTTGCCTTCATGGGGCTTTGCAATCATTGTGGCTTTGCACTAACCATTTTCAAGATGTTAGCAACAAAATGACATATATAAAACTCTGATACATACGAGAGTAAAGATGCTTAATCTAAAAGTTCAATTCAAGAATGAAACAGATAATCCAGTTACCATTGGAAACTTCATGCACTGTCAGGCTTTTCATGCTGTAAATTATGAACGGAGTGCAAGGCAGAAACTAGGAAATTATCTAACTGGATTTTGGACAAACAATTGGAATGTAATGCCGAGTCAACCATATAGGCATTAAAAATTTGACAAAAAAGATATTTAGCACTTCAGGACTCCAAGTATCGTACACATATCATACTATCTGTGCATGCGCAAGAAGATAGAGAGAAAGAGAAAAGAAAGAGAGAGAGAGACAGAGAGACACATATCATATCATAATTACAACAAAATTATGTTATAACAAAATTATGCAAAGATTCACAACACCATGAGATTAATAGCTAATAATTATAGTAGATATTGGGCCCAAGGGCCTAATTTCTGTTTTTGGGTTGTTGGCAGGACCTAATAGGGAAAGAGAACCTGAACAAAATCAAGGCGATTAGCAGTACTCTCCATATCCAAGCCAAGTTCATGTATGATCTTCTCCTGTTACACATGAAAATTACTGTGAGCAAGGGTGTAATCTTACAAAAGCACTGATATATGACAAATGCTATTAATGTTCTTAAAAAAAAAACCAAAAAAAGGAAGTTCACTTATAGGTTCTTAGGTATTACCAATGCTAGTGAGTCACTGAGAGACAATTTTTACAAGTTCTACTATGCTTCAAAAGTTAAAAAAATGGATAAACAAACGCATGCAAATCTAATCAGATTGTGGCAGCACAAGACGCTCGACAAATTCAATGTAGGAACGGGGAACAGATTCGGTGATACCATCAGCAAAAGAGAAAGTTGTTGAATCAGCAACTGTTGAACTTTGCTGCAGAAGGCCATCAGGACTCACTTTTCACAGCAGAAACAAAGTCATAAATTGCAACAGCAGCACCTCAGCACAGCAGCAGCAGCAGCAACAGCGCAGCAGCGGCATCAGCGACTCAGCAGCAGCATCCGCAACAGCAACACAGCGCAGAACAGAGCAGCTCTGTTTTGCAACAGAGTGCTGCCAGAATTCTGCCCCTGTTTAGATGTGTCGCAACCGCAATTCCCCGCATCATCCAGGCCGCATACCGTCACTAGACAACAAAAATGTGGGTTCATTTGAGATTAACATTATGGTAACATGTGAGAGATTCATGGAGGCGATTCATTGATGTTGCCCAATCGAAGCAGTTTTTGCAATGCCATGTATTCCATGCAATCATTAGCACGTATAACAGACAGTTTTTTTATGAAGCATTATGCCTATATATATATATATATCCTTTCATGGGAATAAAAGAAACACTAGGTGTCTACTAATTAGTATTTTCACAAACTTCAAAGAAATAAATAAATTATATCCTCCTTTCATGGGAATGATTAGAATCACTAAAAAGATGCAGTGTAAACAATGAAATCATTTATTATTATAAGCTATTAAGTCAACAAAGGCCATAGAAGCATAAAAAAAAAATGGGAACAAAAAGAACAAATTAAACTAATCTTACTTTCTCATACAAAAGGCTGATATACTCATCATTTCTCTTAAGATTGCAGACACTCCCATTCATTACAAAGTACCAAAAAGGAAAACAAGAAAGAAATCATTAAAGAAGAGATTGTTTTGCATGGGAAAACAAGGATTAAAAGGATAATCAATCAAACCATCTCCTCAATTTGGACAACTTTTTGCAAAGAGGCATAGAGTGACTCTCCTCAATTTGGACAACTTTTTGCTTTTTCACAAACCATCTCAACATATGGTGTCATTACTCATTAGCCCACAGAATTATGTCTACTATTTCAAAGCTTATAAAAGGTTCAAGTCAGCATGCTAGTTGCTATTAGTCACCAATGCCTGGTGTGCTTTTATAATCACTGTCGTGCCTTTCTTTAACTGCTCCTTGTGGTCTGATATAAGAATCATGTATAAAATTATAACAGTCCCCTTAGATGTGCTTGATTTAATTAAAGTTATTCTAATACTTGTCAACAAAATGGGTTGTGAAGGGTCGTGCCAGGTTAACCTGTTAATGGAGCCTTAATCACGTTAATTAAAATCAAGATACATATGTAAAAGTATACCTGCATAAAGTTGTAGCATTCCCTTCCAATGGATTCATTTTCAGCCATGGCGAAATACGATAACATGGGGTAATGGCCAACATATGAAGCATAGCTGTCACGCTGAATATTTACTTCCTACTCACTGCACATCAAAAAATACAAACAATTAGAATGACACACGTCTTCATAATTCAGAAATGCATAAATACAAGTTAAGGGGATAGAAACTTGCAATTTGTTCATATCAGCATGCCCTGTTCCAAAGGCGAATAAACCTTAATCAGCTACGATATCATGGCAAATCTGCATATTATTACATCATCCAGATAAAAGGTCAAAACCAACGGTTGTATTTGGCTCATTGAGTGATTTTTATGGGTGAAGAAGAATAGATACAACTTGTGAGCTGTTCACCAGGAAGTATAGCCGTGAAGAATACCAAGGGAGCAGGAGTTTGTGGATGGACACACACGTTTTTAAGTGATCCCATGTTTTTTTTGTTACAGAAATACAAAATAAATATATCTATATCATCAAAATAAATAATTTGTTAAGGATTTTCAGAATGTAGAGGTGCTGAAAAACAAGATTGATCTGCAAATGCAACCCAGAATCAAATTGTTATCTCACTCTTACTTAAGTAGTTTCAATGGATTTCTTTTACTATAGTAGTTGGCATCAAGTCCGGGTTTTTGGGCTAGCATAGTAGCATACATGAGCTTAGAAACAAAAGGAGATGATAAACAAACTACACAATCAAGATGACAAAAGCTACAACCCATAACAAATATTGATAGCATTTGTGCTTGGGTTTAACATATTTCAACTCATATCCTGTAGGAATGTATTTGCAGCTAACATATCAAAACTAAGGGCGAATCAAAAGAATAAATCCAAGGAGAAAACCTGACAAGAATCCTCCAATATGGGCTGAACTGTCTATGTTAGGGAGAAGACCAATAGCCAAATTGAGAGCAATCACGAGAAGGAGAGTAGAAAGTGCTGCACACTGAACCGAGACAGTAAAAAAAAAATTATTTTTATCAAGCCAGTAAGTCCGAAAATCATGAGATATAGAAGAATAGGCCCCAAAGTATCTAAGGGGAGTAAAATGAATACATGATAGGTTATGAATGTTATCTAAACATTAAATTAATATTTGAAGATAACATATTTGCATCAGATGTATCATGTTATGTGACAAACCACAACAACAACAAGAGAGAGATTAGGGAAAAATTTATCAACCATCATCACAGAAGGTAACTGAAACTAACAATTTTCATCTTCTAATCAACCACTCGGCCCTTTAATGACAGCCTTTAAGGTATTCAAGAGTGCCACAATAACTCGATGGAGAAACACAAGAGAGAAAAATATTATCTTTAACCTCTCAAATCTTGTGTTTGTCTCTCTCAACTTGTCACGGATCAACTCAAAACTCTAGAACACTTTAAATTGGTTTCGAAAAAAGAATGAGGCAATTCTAACATCATCAAAACATGAATGTTACATATGATGTATAAACTGCTATTAAGTACACAAGCCTTGACAGCTTAATTGACTATGACCACTACTACAAAATTTCTGTTGGAAATAAAGCATTCCCCGAAAAAAAAATTCCTAGACAAAGCTGCCAAGTGGACAAGTCAAAACGGAACCTCAATTTCAAAAGTTTAAATGGAACTTGATTGATTAGTTCATGAACATCTTCTTTTGATGTAGCTTTCACAATAAGGTGGTTGAACATATAGATTAGTTTTTGCAAATAGAGCAATAGTCATAGGATCATGCACCATGTTTTGATTTGAAAACATTATTTCCCTTTGCCTGTTAGCTTCAACAAATGAGCTAAACCCAATCAGGATCACTAAGGTAGGGATACATGTTAG
Source organism: Berberis vulgaris (assembly GCA_963556465.1). Lineage (NCBI taxonomy): Eukaryota > Viridiplantae > Streptophyta > Magnoliopsida > Ranunculales > Berberidaceae > Berberis > Berberis vulgaris. The sequence goes on from OY747131.1 coordinate 60,793,479, forward strand.
CTTCAACAAATGAGCTAAACCCAATCAGGATCACTAAGGTAGGGATACATGCAAACATGCATTCACTACATATTAATTTAGTTAGAGAGGCTTACTTGATCCTGCAGGTGTAAACAGATGGAGTCTTTCAACTCCTCTAACTGTGAGTATAATATTGGATGTGTCTAAAAACCAACATCATCTACATTTTGCAAAAGTTTTCAGACACGCACACACACAAAAAAAGGGCCTTTAGTCATGAATCTGACCAATAATATTGGAAAGGAAAGATTGAAATTTAAAAGTATTTAAGCAGACAATAGCATATTAGATTCACATCACATCCATATCAAAACATTAAATTTTACGGCATTCTAATGTTGTAGCTAACAATACCTGTACTTAGTTCAGGGTAATTTCCATTACCCAAAAGCCTAAGCATGGCTGACATCCGCCCCTTTCCAAATGTGCATACCATTGACACCAAAGAAACCTAAATATTATACACAACCATCAGTTACCACGAAATATTCAAAAAGATAACCAATTTCAACCAAAGCATCCAGTCTTACTGAAGTTCCTCCTCAACAGGTAGTACTCCTTCACCTTCAATCCACTCTCAAGAAGTTGCATCCACTTGTCACCTCGATGGTGACATAGCAAGAAATCTTCTCATTACACCCAATTCTGAAAAAAAAATTGTTAACAAAAAAAAAAAAAATCAAAGGGTAAAAAACCCCATCAACCAAATCAATGTAAAATCAAAATGAACAAAAAATATAAAAGAGAGAAACCCTTTTTGTTTGTTAGATACATACCTTTGGAGAAAACTAGGGTTTGTCCACTCAACAACTCCAACACCTACAAATAAAAATCAGTGAAAAACGATGGGGGTTTGGGAGGAAAAGATGTGCAATGGGGATTAGGGGGTAAGTGAGAGATAGACTTAGTATACATACCTTGGAGGCCTTGGTGAGACGATCTCTGCTCTTGCCGACGGAGATGTTGAGGACGAGCTTCTGCACTTAGATCTCTATTTCTCGATCTCTCGATTTCTCTCACCCTCACTCTTTCCCTCTCCCTGGATCTCTCTCACTCTCGCTTGAGCGGCGTGCCATTGGTTTGAAGAAAAGCGGCGTGCCTTTGGATTGAAGAAGAGCGGCATCCCTCTCCCTGGATCTCTCTCTCGCTCAATTCCTCTCTCCCTCACTCTTTCACTCTCGCTCTTGATTTCTCTCACTCTCCCTAGATTTCTCTCTCCCTCACTCTCGCTTGTAGAGCGGCATACCTTTGGAGAAGAAAAATGCCTCTCCGATCTGCTGCGATTGACGGGGGAGGAGAGCGAGACTGAGGGAGAAAGACTGAGCGGCATACCTTTGATGTTGAAGTGGAATCGAGCGAGGCTTTTGAGAAGCAATTCGTGCATTTCATTTTTTCACTTCCCGCGAGGCTTTTGAGAAGCAATTCGCGCTTCTTTTTTCACTTCCCGCGCGGCTTTTGGTCTATAGCGGTTCCAATTTTAATTGGCTTTGATGAATTCGGTCACTTATAGCGGTTTTCACAAAAACGCTATAAACTAAAGCTATCAATGAACACTTTTCTTGTAGTGAATATTGCTTGTGAAAGACCTATTTTCTTTTGTAAACATTATGCTCACACTGCTAATTTTGGTTAAAATTTTTTTTGCAACAATTGTGTCACAACTCACAAGTGCCAAAGTCCAACAAATAATTCCAAGCTAAAATTAACACACCGACAAATACACTAAAAGAAATCAACAAAGCAAGATGCAACATAAATTAGCAAGCACTGGGAATTGAACTAAATCTAAAAGCCTTTGTTTCATTACCCGAAAGCTTTTGTTTCATTACTTGAATTTTCTACAAATCAAGAGTTTGTCTTACAAAATTGCCTCCCCAACTAAAAAGGGGTGAGTAAAAATCTTGAGGGAAGAAGAAACAAATAAATAAATAATAAAAAATAAATAAAAATAAAATAAAATCTCTGTTCTAATCTAGACAACATGTTAAAAATATTTTACACTAAAATGAAAAAAATAAAATAAACAACACTAATCAATAAATCTATTCGATCTTATTGTTCATGTTGCAAGTAAAAATCATAAACATCCCATAGAATACCAAGGGGGCAAGGTACATTGCCATCAAATCTCCCCTAGGCTTCCCGTTTCAACTTTGATGCTCCAAGGCAACGAAATCACTGGTCCAAGGATGCATAGGACTAAGACTCCTATCACATTATCTCCACCACACCTTTGTTGGTTCCATCCATGATCAATGGCCTGGTGGAAGATGACCCAATATTCCTAAACATCCTACGTTTTTTGAACCTCCATCCAACGTTTAATTATCTTCCCCCAATTACCATCTCATATCCCCTAGTCCATCAACATTATACCTGTATTGAAGAGCATGTGGGTTCCTCCCTGCAAGAATTGGAAATTACATATTTTTATAAATTCTCTAACGAGAAACCCACGGAGAAGGAACCACTGCTGGTTAATTATAGGTTTTTATTTGTTTTGGAAGGGGTACAGATGTCCTTTAACTTTATTATTTAACCACACTTGATAAAAGATGTGTTATTGGTCATAAAGAAAGAAAAGCATGCAGAAGTTAGTCATTATGTGAACTATAGTACCTTAATTGTCTATTTTGTTAAAAAGTATGCCTTAAAAGTCATTTCCTTTTTTTTTTCTTTTGTATTTAAGACAATTAACAAGAAAATTTTCAGAACATCACCTCTCTGATTAAAAAACTAATCCGAAATCAGTTTTATATGAAAATTATATGCAATTCAATTTTTAAAAAATCAAAAAATAAAAACTAAGCAGGAAAAGATCAAATTTGCATGCCAAATTAATACAAGTTAACAGAAAATATCCAGATTGGGAAATTTGTAATGAAATGTGTATTAATAATATAACCTAACAAAGATATGAGATTATATTAAAGAATTCTCTCCTAAATAATTAACAAGATTGTAAGACGCATGCTCACACTTTAATATGAGATTATATTAAAGAGTTCTCTCTTAAACACTAAACAAGATTGTAAGGCTCATGGTTACACTTCAATGATGGTGGTTCCTTCTTTCCCTTGAGAAGAAAGACTTTAAGTTAACATTACTGAGCAAAGACGCACAAGAAAAATGGTAATAAAATAAATTGCATTAAAAATAAATAAAGATAAACTTACAACTTTGTCCCTTAAACAATTGCTCCAAAATTTTAGTATTTTTAATTGAGGTTCCCTTAGAAAGGAAGAAGAAAATCCCTATTTATAAGGAACAAATTAAATGATCTTCTAATAAAATGAGGTTTCTTTAAGTACAATTCTAAAACAGACTTGGCTTTTTCCTTGTTGTACATGCATTGTGTGACAACCTTGGAGAAAAGTAGTTGGTTGAGTGAAGCAGGAAAGTTCGGAGGTTTGTTTATTTTGAAATTGGAAAATGGATTTAAAATATAATAATAATTTGATTTGAATTGAAAAGTAGGATTAATATTGGAGATAGTTTTATTAAGAAGTTGTACAAAAATAGGATTGTTAAAGGTCGAAATAGGAAATTGCTAGTGCACTGATAAGATAAAATGTGGATTTTGCAATTACACAAAGAAAATAAAATATTTTTCAAATAATAATGCTTTCAATGCCATTAAATAAACTAAATATGATGTTATTTAAAATTTATCACCTCTATGTCGGGGCTCCATCTCAAACCCCAAGTTCATAAAGAAAGATACTCATATCAACATTATTCTAAAACAATGTTAAACTTGCGTTTTGTTACTGACATAAGTACCACATAACTTGTCCTTGGTTTTTATCCACAAAATTCTAGAACCAATATGATAAATGGACTTATACATACACACTACAATAAATTGGCATTTTTTGTTACAACCCCAAAACAATATCATTTTTGAGCTGTAGAATCACCAAACAATTTCAAGTCAAAACTAAATTCAGTCAAAAAATGAAAAATTGTTTCACAAAAAATTGATACAATAATTGGATCACCATGAATAGTATCACTTGTAGCACCATACTCTTCGTGGTGAAACAATTTTTGTATCACTTTGTTTGTTAAAATGTGCAAAATTGTTTGGTGGGCTGCTACAACTCATAAGTGATACTTGATGTAGTCGATTTCTGCTCTTCTTCCTCGTTACTTACCTAGACCTGCACAGGTAGCAAGCGTGAGCCAAAGACCACTGTGCGATGGCCGATGACACTTCGATGCTTAAGTTAGATAAGGCTTGAGAGAGGCTTAAAGTTGTAAACTGGGTTATATCGCATACCTCTAGTTCATCGACCTTATCTCCATTTTATAGTGAAGGAGTCCTTGTTCGGCTAAGCCTTTGGTAGTGTAGTTTAGGGAAAGTGATTTTGCTGTGGAGGTCCTTTCATGATTGGGAGTTATCCATGTGGGATAGTTTCCTTACATGACTGTGCTCCCAGATCTGCAGGAGAGATTTCTCTTGCTGAGCGTTGTCCATGTAAGGAAGTTTCCTCGCCCGACTTATACTCTAATATGTGTTTCCTAGTCGAGTCCATTGTGTTGTTGGTCTGTCTGTCCTGGGTAGATATCTCTGATACTTGCCTTAGAGGTCTTACAAGTATTGGGCTTTACCGCGTAACGTGTGGGCTTACTGGCTCATTACAACTCGAACCCGATTATCTGGATTCTGCCAATGATGGGCTTGCTGTTGTTTGGGCCTCGCTGGATCGTGCAATCGGGTCAGCTTCGTTATGTTGACGAGATTATCATGACACGGGTACGGTGCTGATCAAGGACGGTTTGATGTATCATCCATATTGCTTTGGGAGTTATTACAACAATGCGACTTTGGTGTACTTAGAACATGTTGTTGTATAATGTTAAACGTTGTTGTCATATTTTTCATAGCGTTTATTAAATGTTGTTACATAGTTTTATACAACATTTTCAAAGTGTTGTAATATTAGTAACCACGACATTTTAAAAGTGTTATTAAAAGTGTAAACATTTTCTTGCCCATTTGTTTTTAGCTATATTGGTATCATTCTGTCACGACCCGATCCACAGAGTATTATATTGTCCGCTTTGGGCCGAAGGCCGGCACAACTTTAAAATGCAGAGTACTTTATAGATCCAAACTTGTACATATTTAGCACATCACCCTTCCGCATCTAGGTGATGTGAGACGATGATCTCCCCTTTGTAGTTTGCCAACCCTCTTGGGATCCATGGGCTCTTGGATTTCTCCCTCACCATCCCCCTCAGGTCCGCCCACACAATGGTATCACAGTCCACCCCCTTTGGAGCCCAACGTCCTCGTTGCCACACTTCCGACTGGGTCAGACTTTGATACCATTATGTCACGAACTGATCCACAGAGTACTATATTGTCCGCTTTAGGCTCAAGGTTCGCACGACTTTAAAACTCTTAGTACTTTGTAGATCCAAACTCGTACATATATAGCACATCACCATCCCACACCCAGGCAATGTGGGACTATGATCTCCCCTTTGTAGCTTGCCAACCCTCTTGGGATTCATGGGCTCTTGGGCTTCTCCCTCACCGTCCCCCTCATATCCGCCCACACAAGGGTATCACAATCAACATTTAAACATAGCATGAAGTCATTTATTCAATGTTCATAAACTAATTTTTTTCATTTTTTTTTATCCTTCTTGATCATCCTTCTTCATGTTCTTCTTCATCCTGCCAAATAAAAATAAAGATATATCCAGAGGTTATAAATCTTGCTAGAACAAACAATGATCTCTCACATATGTAAAACAAATAAACCACAAGTAAAAAGGGTTTTAATGATAGTACAAGCACTTGTGAAGAGCCACTTGGTTCTTAGTGATAAAGGGGTTTTAAGCCTAAGTTGTGAGTCGCTGTCAAACTTATATTTAAGAAATTAAAACTGAAAGACTCGTAATTGGTTAAGGCACCCTCAACCTCACTCAAACCCTGTGATTAATCATCATTCCATTATTGCATGGAAGTTCCACACAATATTATTTTACCCCTGCAAGTAGTTTGTTCCTCACAAGTTTCACCAATCAAACACAGCCTAAAGTATTCAGAGATTGTGAGAGTCTAATACACTACCACAGAAGCAAAAAAATAATAATAATAATAATAATAATAAATTGTTATATACTAAATGGGATAACACCAACTCAAAATGGAAAACAAAGTATATGTATACATATGACAACTTAGAAGCCATTCGTGCCATCATTGAGTTCAACATCTTTCTTCGATAGAGCACTAACAAGAAGCATAACAGTATAACCAAAAGTAAGCTTATAATGATCATGGGGAGAACTACCTTGAGACCAAGATAATCCCTTGCCATCCCACAGAGAATGGATACAACTTCTTATGGGGTGTCTTTGCACTCGCACAATACAAACATTTCCCTAGCTCACAATGAGTATGTTATACAAGAACAAGAAAACAAGCTCATTGTAGAGGTCTTGGTCATGTTGAAGATATAACATGAACTTTGAACTTGGAAATATAAGTGAGGTCCACAAAGTGAATACACAATGCCTTTCTCTTTGAACAAGAAAACTACATCGTGAAATGTTGTTATTCTGAGTACTTTTGCTGTTTTGATTAGAATTTGAATATGTTTGCATATGGTGTATTGTATTCGATACAGGAATACAGGGAATTTATAGAAAAGATTAATTCAATTTACAAAAGAGAAATGGGACATTGTGAATACACAATGCCTGAGGATACTAGAACCCAATTCCTTCTTGAGAAAACTAGTCACACTTTTAAGAAGCAGCCAAAAGACCACCAACCCTAACAAAAAACAAATTTAGCTCATGCCAAAAGGAAATACCCACCCAATCATTTCATCATCCACCCAACCCATTGTTGGCAAACGCCCCTTTGCAAATTCATTGCTTGACATAATCCAACATTGTTGAACTAATTGAATCTTGAAGCACCCTAAACTCCTTTTCTCATCCCTAATTTGGAGTAAACACTATTCCCTTGATCTCTCATAATATGAAATCAATACCAAAATAGTTATTCCTCTACCTATGGGGAAACAAATCCAAACTTTTCAACCAAACAAAACTTTTTCTCCTTTATAATTTGTTACGCTTATTTTTGGACATGATGTCTTTTAGAAATATTGTATCTTATCAACTTAAGATCTTCACCTGGAAAATATCACTCATTGTACCACTAACTTAAGGCCTCTAGATTTTTACACTGATGAATTGCTAGAGATCCTATGAAACGGAAAACATTTACATATGACAACTACACTAAACATTTACATAATCGAATTGGGATTATAACTGATGCTCATGAATAAAAACTTGAGGTAGAGTCCAAACTAACTCTTAGGACAGAGGTTGAATGAATTCTTAATGCCTTTTTACGCATTTGAATTGCTTTCTTCGGAAACAATAACAGTTAAGGTTATCTTCAATGATTTGTCTACTTCAACCCACTCGAGTTACCGCCTACATATGACAACTACACTAAACTTGGAGTTTTGAGAATGCATGAAGGGTCAAAATAGAAAACAAAGTATATGTATAAAAGCCTACATATGACAACTACATTAAACAAAGTTGTCGCCTACATATAAAGACACCAATATTATGTAAAAGCAACTAAATGCCTGGAAAAATATATATAGATAAAAGCTTATCTAGCCAGCAAGCTATTAATCACAGCCTAACAACTTTGTCAGTGGGCCATACTATTCGACTTCCAATTGCTTCCTCAATAGAACTCATTTCAGATAAAAGCCTCCATAAACTTGCATTTGGGTTCCTTGCAATATCTACCTAAACACATATGGCATTAGGTCCTAAAGGAGTATGATGAATAAGTTGTTTCCGATCATTTCAGAACCATCGTCCTTCAGATACTGTTTCTCCTGACCCACACCAATCTAGCAGCTTGCAGATGTTCTTTGAGCTAGTAGCCACATTCTAACAAACCAGTTATAAAGACTAAAAATACTATCAGCTACAATTTTACATTAATATTTCTGACATTAAAATACAGATTATGAAGCATTTTAAATATTTCTTACCTTTGGTATTGACATATTGTCACGTCACTCATTTTTCAGAATTGTGTCAATAATAACTTTGTCAGTAGGCCATGCAACTCTATTACCAATAGCTTCTTCGTAAAAACATATCAGGTATTGGCCTCCACAAAAATGCTTCAGGTTTTCTTGCTAAATCTACCCAAACTTTCGAAGCATTAGGTCCAAGAGGAATATGGTGAACAACCTCTTTGGGATCACTTGAATACCAATGTCCTTCAGCCACTATTTCCTCTGATCCACACCAATCTCGCATCTTGCATATGATGTTAGAGGTAGTTTTGATACTCTGCCAGCCATCAAAATATAGAAAAAGAAAACGAATCAAGGATGGTGTTGAGAAGGGTGACATACCTAGACCCGACGTAATTCGAGGCCTTGTTCTGCCTGGGGCGGCCCGAGTCGGTCTTGCTATCTGTACGCTTCCTTTTGTTACTATTATCGTCTTATTTCTTCTTCCCTTATTTCCTATCCTTCGGGACAGAGGGTTTCTTGTCTGACTTCGCCTTTTTCTTGGTGGCCAACATTTCATCCAGAGTGATGTATCTCTGGGCATCTCTGAGTAAGCCCGGCATATTGGTTTGGGTTCAAGGTGAGGAAGTCATAGAGCTTGCCTTTTCCCAGACCCGAAGTGAAAATCGTAACGGCAGCGTCATCACTACAGGCGTCGATGAGGGTCAGCTCATCATTAAAACGAGTGACGTACTCCCTTAACGTCTAGTTCTGTTTTTCCTTTAGGGTCAGTAAATAATGCAGGCCCCTCCTGAGCCTTTGGCTACTCACGAAGCGTGTGAGGAATGCCAATGCCAAAAATTGAAATGAATATTCAATGAATTTCGGAAAATAGGCTATGGAACCACGTCAGTGCTGACGTCTTCAGGCTTGTAGGAAATGATTGACACATTATTACATCAGACCCTTCTTTGAGAGCCACAACATGTTGTTAGTGGCGCAGGTGATCGGTCAGGTTTCCCGTCCCGTCATAAAACTCCAACTTTGGTGAGGTGTATTTCTTGGGCAGCGGTTCGTCCATGATATGGTCCATGAACGAAGGGACCGTGAGACTGAACAACACATCTGGGTTTGTGGCCCATTGTGAAGGGGGTTGTGCGAGATGTGTCTGTCGGCTCTGGGCGATGGGTCTCTATTGGTTGTGCTTCTGCCTCTTGTCCATTGAGAAGTTACTAGGGCCACGCAACTCTCCTGAACATGCTCCCTGGAATTTTCTGGGGAACAAGCCCTTCGTTGCTCACGGTCTCCCTTTATAGATGGAGGATTTTGATGTCTGAGAGCCTCCAGTGTCCCTGCAATCTGCTGCATCTGTGTTGAAAAATCGTACCAGTTGTAGCCGCCATCGGCGCGAGGATCTCAAGAGGTTCATCTCGTGTCGGTAGTGTAATCGGCGGCAGAGTTCTAAAAAACACTAAGCAGTAGGCGGGCGGCAAACAGGGGACTAGCGCCCAGAGGACTAAGCGGGAGCCTAGGCAGTTATTTATTTATTATAATTTATAACTTATAAAAGTTAAGCATAATAACATATAAATTACTTCCAATCCAATGCCAAGATACAAATGCAAAATGTATAACAAAAATTGTCTTGATTATTTTTATTTTTTAGAATTGGAAATAAAAAATGAAAATAAAATTTCAAAAACCCACCTAGGAGGCCGCCTAACGCCTAGGCCCCGATTAGACCTTTTTTTAAAACATTGACCGACGACTTTGCTGGTTTGAGTGTTTGAAGGCTCAACAACATCTCCATTATTGCGAGACCTTGTCATCACCATCTCGCTGATTCTCTTGAAAAGGTGGAATTACAATTCTTACTTAGGAACTTTGTCGTTTCCCACAGACATCATCAAACGTGAGCTAAGGTCCACCGTGTGGTGGCTGATGGAACTCCAATGCTTAAGTTAGATAAGGCTTAGAAGAGGCTTAAAGTTTTAAACTGGGTTATATTGTGTACCTCAAGTTCATCGACCTTATCTCCTTTTTTGTAGTAAATGAGTCTTTATTCGGCTAGGCCTTTGGTGGCGTAGTTTAGGAAAAGTGATTTTGCTGTGGAGATCCTTTCCTGATTGGGAGTTGTCCATATGGGATAGTTTCCATACACAACTTATGCTCCTAAATCTGCGGGAGAGATTTCCCTCCATGCAAGGAAGTTTCATTGCCCGACTTATACTCTAATATATGTTTCCTAGTCGGATCCAATGTGTTTTTGGCTTGCATCTCTTGGGTAGATCTCTTAGATACTTGCCTTAGTGGTCTTATGAGTATTGGGCCTGACCACTTGATGTGTGGGCTTATTGGCTCATTGCAATTCAGACTCGACTGTCTGGATGGCTGCCAATGATGGGGTTGTTGTTGTTTGAGACTCGCTGGATCGCGCAATCAGGCATGCTTCGTTTTATTGATGAGATTATCATGACATGTGTACAGTGCTGATCGGAAGACAAATTGATATATCATCAATATTGTTTTGGGGGTTGTTAAAAAAATGCCAATATGGTGCACTAACAGGTCCATGCAAGGTTATGTCATCTGCGAGCTAACTCATAAACATTTCTAAAATTATGCCCCTACAACATTGTCGACAAGTATTCGTGATTGATCTTATGGTCCTTGCAAGATATCATCCAACAATTCAACGTCACAAAATCAACCTCTCTTAAACCTTAACATCTCTACCACAAGCTTAAACTTGCAAACAATAAAATGTGGTTGGTGCCTTTTCTCTTTCAAATAACTAATCCGCGAGCGTACGCTACGTACGCATAGGCAAGGATTGTGATTTCGTGAAATTTCGCCAAAATTTTCTTTTTTTGAAATTACGAAAAGAAAAATGGAAAGAGAAAAAATTACAATTATTTGAGGGGTTTTTCGTAAAATTTCTAGGTTTTTTCATAAATTTCGTTTTTTTTCATAAAAATACAAAAAACAGCTACTAAAAATTACATATTTTCGAAAAATTTCGAGTTTTTTTTTTTTTTTTTCTAATTATCATTTATTCTAATTATTTATTATTTTTTGAAATCACCCCCTAGATAGTTTCTTAATTATCACTTATTCTACTTATATATTGATTTCTTAAACTACCCCTTGATTTTTTAATTATAGGTATTTTGGTTTCATTTAATGTGTTTAATACATTTATTTATTTGCATATTATTTTTTTCACATATTTAATATACCCTCCAAATTCATTATGTATTTCATGTATCTTAAAATCAGGAGACCGAAATTAACTCGAAAAACGAAATCACAATCCTTGCGCATAGGTTCTATGTCTCTCATTCATTGGTGAAGTGTGTGAGTGAAAATTATTACAAACACGTTTAATCTTGTAACATGTATGTTGTGTTTTTTTTTTTTTGGAAATTTAGAAATCCACAACTTTTGCGAATATTTCGTTATAATCACATGCTATGTGTGCATATAATTGGTTTCTTATTTCTTAAATGTGAGATTGGAATCATCATGGCAGATCTCGACACATTGGAAGAAGAATAGTATGGGAATTTTAAGCGAATGACACATGTTTGTATTACTTTATATATACACTAGGGGGTCGACGGGTTCTACGTGCGCGTATATTCAATATTAATCTTATCTAAAAGATGACAAGTATAAATTAAAATTTTGGTTGTTTTGGCTAAAATTTTTAAGTTGGCCAACATAATATTATACTAAATTGGAGACATTAGTTAAAAAAAATCCCCACGCGATTATGATAGTATGCATATTATTGTATAAGTATTCTAAAAATCATTTATCAAAAAGACACAAATACCCTTTGATAATGTGAAGGGCAGTAGTGAAAAACCAAACAATTGGCGAAATAGTAAAAAATGTAACAATGATTTTGTTTAAAAAGAAATAGACACCCTTTTTACTGTTTATATATGTTGATTTTGCTCGTAAATAAAACCCTTTTTTTTGCTAGTTATTTTAAATAAATTTTCCAATATTGCACAAGTGTTTTTTTTCCCGAAGTAATCATAAATTTGAATCAATTAACTAGCTATGGACAAATAAATGACTATTAAGAACATAAATAATGGAGAACAAATCAACAAAAGCACCCCATAATTCTAGGCTAAACAGGTACCTCTTGTCAAACAAAGTCTGACTTTTCGATCTTATTTTTATTTACTGGTAAAGAGAGATATGGGCATAAAGAATATAAAGCCTAGACTTTGTGGCAAGTCATGGGATGGGCTAGCTGATGTATTAGAAAATGAAACACTTTTTTTATTTTTTATTCTCATCTAGAAATTCCTTCACCACTTGAAAACCTCCACCAGCATTGGTAGCATTTGATATGTATGGAAAATTTTGGCAAAAGAACGTAAGCATCAAGGAACCTTTTTTACCATTTGAATTCCAATTTCTAAGTCATGTAGCCTTTGTGGGTCTAGAGGACTTCACAGAACAATGAGACTTTTGGAATATCATCCTTGTGCAAAGACTAGGAAATAGAGTACACTTTTTCCGTCCAAGTATAAACATGATCATTTTCTTTTACTTTTTTATCGAATAATAGGTTTCCTGGTGTTTATTAGTTATAGGTTTTAGGGTTTTGTAGGTGACGAATCAGTCCTAAAATACTCACTATGCTTTATTTTCACGAAGGATCAATACTTCCTCTCACTGTCCAAAAATATTCCAATGGACATTTTGATCCCTCGAAGGATATGTCGGGGAGTCTTTCGTGCCCTAGTTCTATGATATTTTCTAAAATGTGCAAGTGTAATTTCAGATTCATGCACACCGGACCGACATATATAGCATTTGATTAACTAACTTGCAGTGTCTGTTCCTCTTGATAAATTCCATTCTGTCCCTGGAAAGAATGTGCCTGCAGAAGATTGTTTCATCAAATATCAGAAGAGTTTGGTGGACTGTTAATTGCACCTTTACACAACCAACACCAGGGGCGGATCCAAGATTGCAGACAAAGGGGGGTAACAAAAATGAATAAATCGTGGATAATTTAATTTCAAAAATAAATAGATAAATATGATTAAAATAGAGTTTCAAAAGTAGTACAAGAGAAACATACTTAATGAGTCAATATAGATGCACAGTAGATTTAGGAAGAAGCTTTCTGCGAGTTCTCATGTTCTGGTAATGCAGCATAATCACCTCATCATCGATGTCATTAAACATATATTTCTCAACATATGTTATTAAACTATCTGTCATCCATTGATCTCCCATACGATTACGTAATCGATTCTTGACAATCTTCATAGTAGAAAAAGCTTTCTCGACACTGGCAGTTACAATTGTTAATACCCACCAACCTAAACATCAAGGTGATTAACAAAGTACATATTTTTTTTCTTGGTGTACAGTACATCAAGTCTTAAGAGATGATTAGAAGTGATAGAAATTCATTAAATAATTGAATTAGATAAAAACTCAAACTCAAAGACACTATCTGAAGTTGAAATTGGATGAAGAAATTTTAAGAGATGATTACAAGTGATAGAAATTTATAAAATTGATAGAAAATTTTTCTTGGTGTACATCCCAAAGCAAATCAATTGGATCTGCCCTGTACATCCCAAAGTAAGATTTAAACCGATTTGTGTAAGGTTGCCATCATTGGAATGGTAACCTCATTAATGGATTCAATTCTTGTCAAAGATCGAAGGTAAGAAGAGGGAGACAGTCACAGAGATCCAAGGTAAGAAAAGATGTTAAGCTTCATAAGGTGATTTTGCTGTTGTCCTGTTGATTTCATTTAGAAACCCATAATTAAACAAAAACTCACCTTGTTTCGCAATCGCAGGGATGGAGAAGAAGATATTGTTGAGGATCGAAGGCATGGAGGCCAGAGACTGGAGGCGGAGACTCGTTTTCTTCTTCGTCGATTGTGATATGTGATTGTTGTTTTTATAAGAGAGGCAACATAAAATTTCTAAGGGGGGGAACATGAAATTTAAATAGGGGGAATATTGAAATTTTATATACTATGATAGATTTTTTTTTTAAACCTAAGGGGGTCAATTGACCCCCTTACCCAAGCTGTAGATCCGCCCCTGACCAACACATCTTAAGCTAGTATTGTACCACACTTTCTTGGACCACCATCCATTATCACCTCCTGTATATTTAGCAGAGATCCCAATAATTTCTCCCACCCTCTCAAGTCTCCACAATTTTGTGAGACAAAGTGGACTCGTAGTACTTTACAAATAAGGACTCATAGTCCATTATGTAATTGGTGTTGGCTTCAAATTTATTGGGAGTTAAAGTCCTTCACAAACAATTATTCTCTCTTTAAAAGAGTCAATACATCAACATGTGCAAAGAATAAAACAACGTAACAACGCAGCAGCAACGCAACAACAATGCATCGTCAGATTGGCAGCAAATACAACGCTGAAACAAAGCAACAGTGTGGCGTGAAATGGGATGCGATAAGGGCGTGAAACGGGCTACGAATTCGGCGTGATTCAGTGTGTGTGAAGCATGAAACAATAGCCAAGCAGAAGGATTGGAATCGAGTAATTTCGAGTGTTCTTCGTTTGCTAGTTTCGTCAAACCTTTGGTGGTATTGTTTGCTTGAGATTGGGTAATATTAAGGATCGTTGCTTGACAACGTTGTAATCTTCAAGTAAGTGTTTTCATATCAATAAAGTAGTTACAGAGTCGTCGTCCGTGGAGTAGGCAAAGCCGAACCACATAAATCTCGATGTCATCCTTATTTTCTGCATATTACTTATTGTTTGTTATTACTTGCATAGCATTTTTAGCCATTCACTATCACCACTTAGGTCCAGAACTTGGGTTGGAATTATTTGCATTAGCAAGTATTTTCCTTACAATTAGTATCAGAGCCGATAGTTTGGCTGGGACTTGGTCGGCGAGGTGCAAGTGCAGGCGGCACATTATTTAGGGGATATGCATAGGCGCAGGGCAGCGAGCCAGATCCAGGCGGGAGCGCAGGTCCTTTGGGTGAACGATCATCCTTTATCGTTCAATGAGAGTAGGCGCATGGCTGCGAGCCAGACCAGGTGAAGCATTGCAGGTGCGCAGTCCGCCAGATGAATGATCTAGATTAGGCTCCAGATCCTTGCTGAGGTGGTGTCTGGGAGTATCTTATAAGTTCGGACGAGGTGGAGTTAGTGCGGAGGTTGCGACTAAGTGGAGCCAACAACGCCAAGAATAGTCGAGCCCGTACACCAAGTGATACCCACAGAATCGTGATTGCACATGAAACTCAAGGAGGAAGAGGTGTACTTCGAGATATTGCAGACCGATAGATAGATTGTAGGATGTGTGACGATTCGTGCCAAAGTGAAAATTGTTGAGAAAGTGTTGCTATTAAGAAGATGGTGTACTCCCTACTAGCAATGAAGCATTTTGTAGAAAACTTCACACCAGAATCCACTCTAACAAGAGGATGAGCATTCTAACAAAACCATTCTAGAATCTAGGTCTCCCATTAGACCATCTCACACGTGCCCCCCGAAGAAATCTAAATTGAAAATTCTAACTAAATACTTGCCTCAATTTGCTTAACTCATTTGACCAATCAAAACCCCCTCTCTCTTCCTGTCTTGGCCTTTGGAACCAAATAACCCTTCCTTGTTCTTTCCTCCTCCTCCTCATCATCTGAAAACACAACCAAAACCATAACAATTGAGATCATAAATAATCTTCACACCCAATTTGTTCTTCCACATTAATGAAGATGATGGGAACCAAAACAATCAGCAACCTGAAATATTGGCTCACTGATCACCCCACAATTGTAGGCTTCAGATGGAGCCACAGCCAATCCTGGGGATCAACTTGGTCATTTTTGTTCACCGCTATAGCTTCATACATAATACTATCAACCTTCCTTCATCTTTTATTGACCCTTTTTCGACGTCGCGGCGCTGTACCACTGGGCCCAATCCCAGCTATCCACAGCCTTTTCATGGCCCTTGTTTCCCTTACAATTTTCTTTGGTCTTCTCTTCTCCACCGTCTCGGAGATCCGTGACACTCGGTGGTTCTGGCGTCGATCCAAGACTCCCCTTCAATGGCTTTTCTGCTTCCCATTGGGTACTCGGCCTACTGGTCGGGTTTTCTTCTGGTCTTACATTTTTTATTTATCTCGTTTTGTTCATCTACTCCGTACATTCTTCACGATTCTAAGGTATCGGAAACTCTCCTTCTTTCGAATCTTCAATCAGTCTATACTCATTTGTATGTCATTCCTATGGTTGGAATTCTCACAATCATTTCAAGTGATGGCAATTCTGTCCACAACCCTCGTTTATTCAATCGTTTATGTGTACAGGTTTTGGGTTGGAATTGGATTGGGGAGTGCTTGTTTTCCATTTGTGGTGCATTGCCAAATGTTGTTGTTGGCATGTAATTTGATCTTCCATGTTGGGGTGCTAGTGTTGCATTTTATGAAAGGTGGGTGTAATGGGATTGGGGCATGGATTTTCAATTCTGTGTTCAATGTAGCGATTCTCATATTCATATTGAATTACTATGTCAAGATGCATCTCACTAGGAGAAAAGCCATTGAATCAGTCGAAAATAATCAGCAACATCCCACTTCGACGACAACAACAAATTCAACTGCACAAGTAGAGAAGAAGATCAAAGACAAGGATTCTTGAAGAGATGGCAAGTAGGGGTGGTTTTTGCAAAAAAAATTCTAGTTTTTTTTTTTTTTTGGGGGTTGACTTGGAGTTGTTCAAAGTGTTTAGGACCGGGAACAGAAGAGAAGAATCCCCATTTTTTGTATAAAACATTATACTACTTATTATGATACTAGTGTAATACCCGTGCCGTTGGCACTACCTCATAGTACATTCTATCTTCACGACTCTATTCATGAACACAACCCTCTTTGAATTGTTCATGAACATGATATATAAGCCAAAACTTATTAAGCTACATCACAGTGTTGTTAAGAATTTGGCCTATTCAACTAAAACCACATACCAATCAATGGTAATTTTGTATGCTAAGAAACAATAAAAGTGAAACAAAACCTTATAGTTGAGCAAACAGATATACAAACACCCTTCACTAAGATCAAATTGAAAATTACATGACGAATAAAATCATTCTTCAAATTTCCATTTTTCTATAATCTAAGTAGTGAATTATGATAATGCTATGATGCAATATGTAATGGACTAACCAAACACCTTTCGACATACATTCAGCACACAAATATGGGATCCCCATTGAAATTTACACAAACCCCATGATTGAAATTCAGGAAAAAACTTGATTGACTTCCTATAAAAACTCATAACATAATGGAAAGATGAATAAACAGCAATTGAGAAACGAAATGGGAATTCGCAGAAAAGCTTACCGACACCTAAGAGATAATTGATTGAGAAGAATCAAGTCAGTCAAGGATTTGTGGAGGTAATATCTTCTTCTATGAGGCTGCTCATCAAACACCTTATATGTAAAGTTCCCCAAGAAAATCATAACCTGCTACATGAACATGACTCTAATATCATTTCAAATTCAAAACATTCACATATAGTTCATTTTCAACACAAATTAAATTCCCCACTCCACCAACTAACGTAGAGATTGAGTGAAGGATGAAGAAGCTTACCTATTGGAGGGAGATTAATTACTTGATAATCTCCACCTGAGACCATTACACTGGGCAAGACCAAAAACACCAATCAATATTAGGAAGAGTGAAAGAATGGGTTTTGGAATAGTAAAATGAAAGATTAGAATCGAAATTAGGGCGAAATTAGGGAGAGATTGGGGAAACCTTGCGAGAAGCGGTAGAAGAGCTGGACATCTCCAAGAAAGGGGCTGAAGAACTTGAGATCCTCTCTGTTCCAAAAGTTCGACCACTTAGATAATAAAGGAAAGTGAAAAATGAAAAGAGGGGCTGCGAGAGGGGCTGCTCTGCGAGAGGAAGAAGAGAATGGAAGAAGAAGAAACAACTTCTGCCAAAAAAACAACTTCAGATCTGAAGAAGAAGAGGAGATGTAGTGGAAGAGGAGCTTCTTCTTTCGTCCTTCTTCTTCAATGCTTGGTGGGAGGGGTTTGGGTAGAGGAAGAGAGGGGAAATGAGAGAATGAGGAAAACATCGATATTTTTTTTTCAATTAAACTTCTGCCAAGGATATAAGTGGTGCCACGTAGGACAAACACACTGTAATCACTGTTCATGAACAGTAAAAAAACCTATATGTATTGTAAGATAGATGATGAATTTTAGGTTATAGGTCATTTCTTCGGATTTTATTATGTGTAAAATTTTTGTCAGCGATTTGTGTATTAAATTGAAAGAAAGGAGAAAACAAGTAGGGTTTAAGCAAATGTTTGTGTTTTTGAGGTGGGTTGATCAACAGACAGCATGCCCCAACGCCCACCCTTCAATTTCTTCACCAAACGAACCGGTGGGGGCCGGGGCTGCATTTTACACACTTGTGGTTGAAAAAAAAGTATCTAATTATATCCGACCTTCCTTGCATCTACTGTTTGAAAGCTAACAAATTTTCGTTCTGATTGATGAGACCCAACTTAGGGAACAAATGAACGCATTCACATGCATCTTGAGGTCATACTGCTGAGGGGCCTTCCCGAGTGGTCTGAAATTTGTTTCATCTAATGGGAACATATCCAGTTAAGGTTCCAAATAATGCTCATGGTAGTTATGATAATCACATGTTACATTACATGTTGTTTGTTGCAACATTGTATAAGCCCGAGTTTTTGGGTGTAGCAGACTAGCAGCCAAGAATTGTTCAAAGTTGTTCTTGGTCAACAGTGATTACATGTGAGCGGAGATAGCAGAGCATCAGGTCTTCTTCATCATCTTCTTTTTCCAATGACTCCATTTCATTACACACCTATCACACAATCATTGGATTGATGGAGGATGTACAATTGCATCACGATATATCATGTGGTCTAGAAGAATTTATAAGCATTGACCATTCCAAACACATCCAACCATAAAGTGGTTTTCATAAAGTGATTATAAACAATTCCCTAATCTCGATAAAGATAGAGTGTTCCGATCTGTTAAGCCCTTCAAAAATTCTCATATTTCTCTCTTTCCACCTAAAACTCTCCTTAATTGACTGCATCGAAGCTGGCTTCACATCTACTGCTTACTACGCCCTTATTTAGACTAGTTATAATGCCTTATGTGTTTATGGTGATGAATCTGTAACTAACCTTCAAGTTAAAGGTGCTGAAAGCCGCATCTATTAGAATAAAACGGTGTTGTTTGTGTTGTATCAAACTGATAATATTGCTATGCTAATATTCAAGACAAGTATGAGCAGTATTATGGATAGTCATATTGTTAAGAGGTATTTGCATGCCACTAAAGACTAATCATTCTTGAAATAATATACATGATTTAACAAGGGTACGTTTAATATGGTGCTCAAAGACAACATGATTTCTAGTATATCAGATCGATTGCATACAAATTGTTGTTATTATGAAGGTTAACTTACTAGGATTGATTTTTTGTTTTTCCAAGTTCCAAATGTATTCCAAGGCTTGTTGTTCATGATCTAAAGACACTTTTTTTTAGGAAAGTGAGCGGGGGTTATTTAGGATCCCCAAACCTGAAAATTAAATTGAAGTTACATTCGTAGATACTTGCCTATTCTATCTTCATGTACAATATCTTTCAAGTCTTGAGCAAATGAACTCGGAGTAACTTCCACAAAAACAGAGTTTGGGTTTAAGCTTGCAAGTTTGTCTGCAGCTCTGTTTGTTTCCCTGTAATCATGTTTTATAGTGTATTCTTCCAAAGCCCCCAACATCCTCCTGATCTTATTTATAGTGTGACGCAAATCCCACGTTATTTGCCTTGTCTTAGTTAAGTATTCACGCCCTAATGCCCTATGGTTGAGTCAGTGCTGATTTCTAGCTTCGTAATATATCTTGAACTAGCTAGTATTAACCCTGCCTCAACTCCTTGTAATTCATGCTTGATCACTGTCTGCCCTATAAATGTTCCAGCACATGCAGCAACAACATCACCTTGATCGTCCCTTATGACAGCACCTTATCCTCCCGTGAGACCTCGCAACGAGCCATCAAAATTAAGCTTATGCCACCCAGCAATCTAAAGGCACTTTATCCAAATGAATAGGTAAAATGGAACTAAGCCAGTAAGCCATCACACCTTGCAAAGGAATAGGAGGTGGATGGTACTCTCATTTTCATTGTTGCAAAGACGACACAAAGTGTCCACTGCGATATGATGTCTTTCAAGGACTTCCCCCACCGGGAGTATTCTTTTACAGTGTTCTAAAAATCGCTAGGCGCTAGGCGGGCGGCGAGCAGGTGCCTAGCGCCCAGGGGCCTAGGCGGGTGCCTAGGCGGTCTTAGGTTTTGTATTATAACTTTAATAATTTACAAAAGTTAAGCATAATACCTTATCAATTACATCCAATTTAATGTCAATATACATATGCAAAATTTAAAAACATGAAAAATTAACAATCATGAACAAAATTTATTAAAACTCAAATGACTGAAGTTGGTCATGATGGGTACTTTATAATTTATATAAATTTGAATTTGTGTACTCTTTTATTTTTCTTCAAATTGCATGAATAACCTCAGTTATGTTTGATAAAATCTACATTAGTAAAATTGGTACCGGCAGATCCTTTGAGAATTCCATTAAGTAATCATTCTTCGCTACATTTAGACATATCATCATCATCATCATCATCAAAGCCCATTCCCGAGATTTTCTAAAAAACAATAAAATAGTTTATTTCTAAAGAATAGGAAAGAAAAATAAAATAAGAACACAATCAACCTTATTAAAAAATAAAAAAATAAAAATCTCCCAAACCGCCTAGACCCCGCCTAGAATCCGCCTAGACCCCGCCTAGGCCGCCTAGACCCCGCCTAGGCCGCCTAGACCCCGCCTAGACCGCCTAGCCCGCCTAGGCCGCCTAGACCCCGCCCAGACCCGCCTAGACCCGCCCAGACCGCCCAGACTGCCCGCCCAGGCATTAATCTGGGCGGTTTTCCACCTTCTAGCGCCTAGGCGGCCGCCCAGACCGATTTTTAGAACACTGTTCTTTTATATACTTTCCAAAGAAAGAATTGGACTCTAAAGGGACATTGAAAGACCAAATAGATGAGATAATCTTTTTATTAGGCTGATTAGAAGTACAAAGTGAATCAATATTAGTGAGGCCGTTTTGAAAAGTTTGATAGGATGATTTGGTTGTGAAGACTCCTTTCCTACTGGGTTTCCAAATGAGCACATCGTTATCACCAATGGGCCTGATGGGTGTTTGACAAATACTATTATTTATGTTTGGGGGAAAGAACATATGAATGGTATCTTGGTCCCAGTATCTCAAACCATTATATTCACCTTCTATAATCAGCTAATTAGCAGAGTCAAACAGGTTCCTAGTACTGTAGGGACATAGGTATGTAAAGGGTTGTACTAAAAAATCCAAGGATTACAGTGATTACACAAAATATCAAAATAGAGACCACTTTCTACAGACCATATGCAATTTTGTTTCATTACCTCAATCACCTTTCACAAGCTTTTCCAGAGAGGAGATGTACCTTTTATGTTAAAATTGCCTTAAAAATGGAAGGGTATCTGTAGTAAATAGATAGAAGGGTATCTATAGTAAATAGATTTGAGAAGTTTGGCCAAAGTTGATTAGGTTGAGTAGCAAGTATCCAAATCATCTTAGATATAAGAGAGAGGTTCTTAGGCTTTGCTTGTTGAATATTGTGATCTCCCATATGTTTGGGTAAACAAATGGTATTCCACTTAGCTCAGAAGGGGCTTTACTATCTTTAGTGCCTCTCCACCAAAAACTGAGAGCGAGAGAAGCCATCTGCTTAATGATCTTAAAGAACAAATTTGATCAAAGTAGTGCGACCAGCCTTGGAGAGAAGCTTGGCCTTCCAACCGTGCAAATGTTTTTTTTCATCTTGTCTACTATATAAGATATATCTTGGGTTTTGTTACGAGTAAGGAAAAGAGGGAGTCCTAGGTATTTATCTGTGGGGGAAATATATTTTATAAATAAGTATCTAAGAATCATTTTCCTATGTTTGTGGTGAACATTGGGAGTAAAATGGATGGACGACTTGTCAAAGTTAACTTTTTGTCCAGAGGTTGTACAATATTTAATCAGGATATGATGCACAAAAGAGCATTGAGGAAATGAGGCCTTGCAAAATAATAATTAAATCATTAGCAAAGAGAAGATGACTTATCTCAGGTGAATGGCTCCTATCTTTAAAACCAGAGATAATACCCTCATTTTGGCTTTTTTGGAGGAGTCTGTTGAGGCTTTCAGCTACTAGGATGAAAAAGAAAGGGAGAAATAAGGTCCTTGTCAAACACCTCTAGTAGGGGCATCAAAGGCACTAGGCTTACCATTGATAATTATATTATATGCCACAAAAAAGAGTTTCATGAATGAGATCAATCCAAGTCTGAGAGAATCGAAGGCTTTGAAAGAGATAATAATAAATGAAAGACCACGTCACCCTATCATAAGCCTTGACCATCCCATCGTAATGGCTAGCTGCCTTGTTTTCATTTTTATAACTCTTGAATTGGTGCATAATCTCTTGAACAATCCCAGTAATATCATCTATCAGATGACCATGAACAAAAGTCTCTTGGTTCTGAGATATGAAGAGAGGAAGGAGAGCTTTCAATCCATTAGCTAGGATTTTCTAAATTATTTTGTAAGTTATGTCATAAAGATTTATTGGTTAGTATTGATTAACATTGGTGGGATGAGAGCAATGTATGTGTAATTGATGGAGGTAGGAATAGACTTAGAGATGAATAAGTGTAGTACAGTGGAAATGATATCAACTTTCACAAAACTCCAACATTTTTGAAGAAATAAAAAGCTCAGTAGCCATCTGGTCCAGGAGCCTTTAGATTACCAAAGCTTTTCAGAGTGTTCGAGATTTTTTTTTCATTGGTAATGCTGGCAAGATGGTCATTAGTTTCCTGGTTAATACAAGGTTGGAAACGATTGAGGTTATCAAGGCCACTTGGGGGTTAGGATGAGGTAAACAGGTAAAAAGATTAGAAAGTCCATTGAGATCATAAATCTATTTTCCCTTTTCATTCTTAAGTTTGGTAATAGTAAGAATGGTGGCGTTGTGAAAGAATTTATTGTTTTTATCTCCCCTGGGCACATTGATTCCTCGACATTTGTTTCCAATAAGACCCCTCCTTAATGAGGAGTTCCTCAAGTAAATTTTTTCAGTTCAATCAATTAGGTGCTATTTTCAGTGGTACGAGAGCCACTCAAAAGTAGTCAATGGAATTTCTATCATGTTTCATCTGCTCAAATACGTTATAAAAATGGTTTTTGATCCATTCGGAGAGCTTATGTCTAAGTTTCTACAACTTATTAGTAAATATATTGGGAGAGAGATTGTTATTTCCTGAAAGTGATTAGATGGAGTTTGGGTATCCCAAACTGACTTAACAACATCAAGTATGGTCTTTAGTCCATATCTCAAGAAATCTAAAAGGTCTTTGGCTAGGGAACTTAGGATTAGTGAGATGCATAATAATAGCTCCATGGTCAGAAGAAAATGTATGGATAAAGGTTTCTATATTTGCTAGAAAGAGTTCATTCCAATTAGTACAAGGACAAACTTCTATCCAGTTTCTCTTTAATATGTTCCAAGTAAATTTAGGACCATGGAAGGGAAGATCAATCAGACCAAACACAGATATGAATGAGTGAAATTTGTTTGATTGTCTAGCATTGATAGTTCTACCCCCTACTTTTTCATGGTTATATAGCACAACATGAAAATCACCAACAACAAACCAAAGAGATTGAATAGCAGAGCCAGTACAATCAAGGGAATCCCATAAAAGGTCTCTAAGAGAAGGTTTTCGGTTACCATTAAGTCAAAGTGATAGACCAAGGAGAAGATGCATTATAAAGTTTAATGGACACATGGATTAATTCATTAGTGGCAACAATGACCTCCAAATCAATATTACAATTCGATAACAAAGCTAAACCTCCTAATCTACCTTTAGTGGGAATAGAAATGTGACGCGCAAAGTAATGGACTTGATTGTTGAATTAAGATTTAGTACATTATGATCTGACATCTTGGTTTCCATCAAGAAAATTATGTCAAGGTTAATTTCCTTTATGAGGTTCTTTAGATTTCAAATTACAGTGGCAAAACCCAAGCCCCTACAAATCCAAGAGCGGATCATCGGGTTTGTGGTGGCTTTTCGGGGCAAACCACCACTGAAACTCAATGATTGTTTAGATAATTAGTTTTCAACATAAGGGAATGAACTGAAGTGTAAAAGAAAGGTCAATGTTATATGCCAGCGTAGATTTATAGTGTTATTAGTGAGGACATAAATGTTTGGTGAAATTGCACACAAAATATTTGAGAAATGAACATTGGAGCAAATAGAGACAATAATAAAAGCATTAGCAAAAAAAAAGAGAAACTATAATCCTAGATGCGGGATAGTACCTCCTCAGGTCCTTCGATAGGGGAAACTGATTGTTGTTCATGCTCTAGAATGCCATTTTGACCATCAACTATTCGGGAAATAGTGATTGATGCAATCGTTTTTCGCTCCCTGCTCTGACCTAGTCCCGTTGACCTATTTGACCTGCACAAATAGCACACGTGAGCCACAGACCACTGTGGGGTGGTCGATGACACTCCGATGCTAAAGTCGGACAATGATCTGAGGAAGGTGCAATGCTGTAACAGGGAATTTGAAGCGTACCTTAACTTACCAACCTCATGTCCTAATTATATTGCAAGGAGTCATGGTTTAATCAGGCCATCGTAGGCCTAGATTAGGGAGGAGAACTTCGTGGAGATCCCTATCTAATTAGGAGTCATGCTGTAGGAGGGAAGCTCCATGTTAGCTCCGTACTCCTAGATACGCGGAAGATAGTTCCCAATTCGAGAGCATTCCGTGGAAGGGAGTTTCCCTGCGTGAAAAATACTTTGATGTTTGTTTCCTAGTTGGGAGCAAACAACAGTTGTGGTTGCCTGTCAGAAGCAGATCCTCGAGATACTTGCCTAAAAAGGGTTTTACGGGTATTGAGGATAGCTATGAGACGTGTGGGCCTAACAAGTTGTGAGAGTTCGAGCCCGTCTGGTGAGCCGAAGTTGAGCGGGCTGAGAACCACTAGGGCTAGATCCTAATTGGGTCGATGCTTGAGCCTGTAGTTCCTCGAGATCATCATGACACATTTTCGGCTAAGAAGTGTGACCGTTTTTATATATCATCAGCTACCCCCCTCGAGTTAGTGAGTCATCGCATCGGTTCCCTAAGTTGTCTTTTGAAGGGATGTGGCGCTCATGATGATTGAGTCTGAATCGTTGCTTGAGCCACACACTGCATTAATTGGGCGTGCATTGGTTCGGCGGAAAAAAGGCGGGAACCTTACCTCTAAATAGGTTATCCGCAGCATTGAGACTGAACTTTTTGTTTCACTTTCTTTTGAAGATATTGTTCTGAAAGGTTTGTTCATCTTCTTCATGGCTCAAGAAAACCTTTTTGATGATGTTGTTCTGGCTAAGGGCCTAGAGTTTTTTGAAAACAGGTTGTTGCCTGACCCTGGTCTCGCCTAAATCCGTGCAAGGTATGGAGTTCCAAAAGACTTGCCATTGTACTTTCTAACGGGTGATCAGACGCTAATGTCACCTCCGGACAGTTTCATCTATTTGCATCGAGGGATGCTTCAAACTAGAGTGTGTTTCCCAGTTTTGAACGTGATTTGGGAGTTCTTGGATTTCTTGGAGATTCCTCCGGCTTCGTTGGGACCCAATGGATACAGGATCATTCTCATGATTCTGCTATGTGCTAAGGACGCTGGCATTAATGTGACTTCGTGGGTGATCCAATTGTTGACCGGTCCTCGACTGCAGAGCAATGTTGTTTGCATGATGAAGTCGTTGAGTTGTTTCGGTAAACTGCCTAATGATTTCAATTTCTAGCAGAAGTACTGTTTCTTGGCTTCTACGGATTCGAAGTATTTTCGGTACCAAGCACACCACCATGGAGGCATTCTGCGTTATGGCAAAAAGGGAAAAAGTTGATATCATAAGGGTCTCCAATTTCGTTCGTAGCGGGCTGTGGGACAACTGGCACGTCGCTCCCACTCTGTATCGAGAGTCGCGCATTAAGCTGGAAGAAGGGGCCCCTTCCAAGAAGAGGAAGGTTGCTAGGGCCAAGACTCCCATTCTGTCTGGTGCGGAGGATCCATCTAAGAAGCTTTCTTCCTTTGTAAGGAAGAAGCCTCGCGTTAAGGCTTGGTCGTCTTCAGAACGACCTGCTCCATTGAAATAAGAGTGCGAGTCTATTAGGCGTGTTGATGCGGAGACTAATGTTCTTGGCTTGGAGAAGATTATCTGCGGTTGGCCGGAGTTGCTGATTGGTCGAATCTTAGTGATGTGTAGGTTGATGCCCAGAATGACCGTCTGGTGTGGGTCGCAATGGCAACTTTTGCTAGCGCTGATTCATGTGGGGCCACTCCGGTAGAGGGTTTCGTATCCGATTCGCCTGAGGTGGTGGAATCTGATCACCACACCGTTGACTCGCCTGAAAGTGGTCGTGGTACCGGCTGTGTTTCCAGTAGTCTACATTGCTCACTGTCTTGTTCTAGGCCACAACTAGAACTATTGGAAGGTTCTTTGAATACTTTGGTCCCTGCACCGCCTCCGGATCCTGTTGGGTCGTCTCGCAAAATAGGGTCGGTCGTTCTTGACAAGAGAAAAACCACAGAGGAGAGTCTGAGGACGGTGGAAACCTTGAAGGGCGGTGCTGGAATAGTTCTTGATCAGGGGAAGCTTCATCCTGATGCACGAATAAGTTTGTTTGCACCAGACTTGGTGAAGATGAGCTCACATGTCTGGCACCAATAGGTGGATGTTGAGTATGCTTCTAGAAAGCATATAAGCAGGTGTCACAGCTGGCTAATGGACCACACTTTGAAACTCGAGGAGGATACGCTGGAAGAACGTGTGGACAAAGGTTTGAAGTATCTTATGCTTGGTATGTCTCATATGAGCCATGCGGCCGTTGCTGGGACGAAAGTAGATGCGGCTCGCGAGAAAGTATATACCTCGGAGCGTGTCTTCTCGCTCATGCAGACATTGTATTCTGATGCACACTATGAAATTGAGCGGCTTAAGAAGAAGCCGAATAGATGCAGTCGGATCAATCAACTGCGGCCGCTGAGGCTCAAAGGGCTCGTCTGGAGGACCTTGAGCATAGTCTGGCCGAAAGGGACGGACTTAAGCAGGAGTTGAGCCAACTTCGCCTAGAGGTCGAGGTTGTGCAGTCTCTTGCTGAGGAAAGTGCTTTGAAGGGTGTTGACTGGGCTACTGAAAAGCAATAGTTGAAATCTTATGTGGAGTTCTATGCTCGAGAAGCGAGGAAAGTCGAGGACCAACTCGAGCTGGGATGGCATGAACTTAGTGTTGTGAAGAGCCATTGATGCAGATTTAACTAACCTAAATAAATAGGTTAATTTAACCTACTTGTAATAACTGCAAGTGCACAGTGTCTAACTGGTAGACAAGGGCAAGTACATGTCGATCCCACAAGGACTGTGATTGCAACTAAATTTTCAGAGTTGACTTAAACTAATTTAAATGGGGTTACAGCAATTAAAGTATCTAAATTAAAATCAATTTAAAAAGCAAAATAAGAAATTTTTAAGAATATGAGAAGGGAAACCAAGGCATTGACTCCACCACAGGTTCTTTGAGATTTGTGTAATCCAAATTATTGTTTTCAAGAATTAACATGACTAACCTAAAGATTAATCTAAGTTCGCAAGTGATTTCAGCAAAGGTATAAACCCCTAGCATTGCGTGTCTTCTTACGGCACACACAATCACATGTTTATTTTAACTAATCCTAAACCCCTAGCATTGCGTGTCTTCTTACGGCACACACAATCACAGATTCAGATTAATTGATTAAATCAGGCTTTTGAATTTCAACAAAGGGTACTTCTAACTACCGACTAGTCTAGATAATTAATCAGGATATAATCGGTGAAAGAAAATTATTGAGACTCAGAAATCAAATGTGTTTAACGTTCAAGCATAAAGAAAATAATAAATTTAAATACAACAAACTCTAGGAAATCCTGCGGTTTCATCTTTGCCTTGGCGAAGGGTTTAGCTCTCCATGGTAGCGGTGGTCACAGCATCAATTGAGGTAGAAGTCATCTCTGCACTGACGCGAATCCCGAGAAAAAGGGCTGAAATTGCACTGTGGTGGCACTTACAGATTCTCGGGGTGTCAATAGCCAAAATTGTTTTGAAAAACAGTTTTCTCCCGCCAAAAATCGCGCAGCTCTGCCTTCGTCTCCAGCGCGATGCGCTCTATGCCGCGTCTGTTGCTTCATCTTCGCGAGCGTCCTCTTCTCCCTAACTGGCTCCGGTACCTGCAAGAAGACAGAGAGAGGGTGAGGAAACAACGAGATAACGAAACGACGAGAAGGAGAGGAGCGGTGGTGCTCTGTCGCGAGCTCTGTTTCGCGGCGGCTGATGGCGTGGTTGCGTGGTCTGTTGTGATGCAGGAGCAGAGAGAGAGAAGTGGAGGAGGGAGAGACCGTGGAGAAGAGAGGAAAGCAGGAAGGAGGGCCGAGAGAGGGGAGAAACAGGGGCAGCGGCGAGGGGCGAAAACTGGGACTTGCTCCCTGTTTCTCCTCTGTTCTGTGCGCGCGGTGGTGGTGCGTCTGATGGTGGTGGCGGCTGTGTTCTGGACAGAGAAGGTGGTGGTCTGTTTCGGTGGCGTGGTGAGGTTTGTAACGTGAAACATGGTTGTCATGCCCCTCTATGTCCAAGACTCAAAACACCAATTATGCTTTCTGGAAAAAACTATACTTTGTGGGTTCCCTTGAAACCCCTGCCTTGTTTGAGAATCTGCTTTGTGGCAAAAGGGAGAATACCATTATGTTTTCAGGCTATGTTACTTTCTATTCGATAAAATAGATGAATTTTAACAATTGTTATTCATCATAGTAATGAAATTTAGAAGAGACGAAAGAACTTGATCCATTGGCCACATTGGTATCACCTTTTCAAACATCTGGGTCTTCAATTCTATACCTTTGCCTTAAAAGAGATTTTTATCTCATGTAAATTTGCTTGTTTAAGGTTTATCATGCAGTTGTATATAATGGCGCTACTTTGAATAACAGCCAATACTTTCGAATCTGGTGTCTTTCATATCATGCATATTATGGTTTACAAATTTGCTTACACTTTTTGAATTTATCCGCAAAATTGAGGCGGCTTGTGCTGCACATCCAACTGCTGATGTTTTCATTAATTTTGCTTCGTTCAAAAGGTTAGTGCCTATTTTCATACTAGTGCACTGAACTGGATTACAAAATTTGTTATACAGAGTAGTAATTTCATTTGATATATTTCCAATCCGGTTGTTTCTTCCATGACTGCTTTGAAACAACCAATCATTAGAGTCATAGCTATCATAGCCGAAAGTGTACCAGAATCAGACACAAAGCAGTTGATTGCTTTTGCAAAAGCAAATAATAAGGTAAGCGAAGTTATAAGTTAAGCAAGACTAACAGTAAATGCTTATTAGGATCATAAGTTCTGAAAAATGTTGTTGCTAGGAACCGTTGTTATTCACAACTCATTTGTTGCGTTGATAGTTGCACTCTGCCTGACCTAGATCCTCACTGGCATTTTCAGGTTGTTATTGGCCCTGCTTCTATTAGAGGCATTCAAGCCGGAGCTTTTAAGATTGGTGATACTGCGGGAACAATTGACAATATCATCCAATCCAAGCTTTACAGGCCTGAATTTGTTTGATTTGTGTCCAAGTCTGTAAGTCACTTATTCTTTACGTACAGCTGGTGTTACTATTGCTGGCCTTTGTCGTTGTACCATGGATGTTGTTGCCAAAGCCTTTTCTTTTGAAGAAACAACATCAAGAGGTACATCCTTGAACCAACATCAACAAATGAAGGAAGGGGAGAACCAAAGCAATGAAGTTGGAAATTGGAAAGGATTGTGACTCGATGTAATACATTATCTTTATCATTCAGCTGAAACAAATGTAGCTTGATCTTGCCTTTCAAGAAATGAGCTTATCCAAGGTACCCCTCTCTCTGTATTTCTCTTTTCCTCTTTGTATTGAGATTGGGAAAATATGCTTTGATTTGACAAATGACGGGTAATAACCATTCCTCTGAGTAATAACCCATTCTTCTGTAACATAACCATAGACAGTGGAAAAAAATATGTTGTAAAATTTCAGTATTGGTATGCATGAACTGCAACAATGGATCTTGTTGCGCTTATAATTTCTATACATGGTGAAGTTTTTTTTTGCCTGCTTTCAGGAGTTCAAAGCATATTTCTCAGTGTATTAGTTTCCTTAGTTTCAATTTTTGATGTTATGGCCTATTTTAATGCTTTAAACTTTACAATTGTAATTCTTTCACCATTTCAGCTCAATCCTTAGTGGCCAATTCCTTAGTGGTTTTCTTACCATTTCCTTGAATTATACTGTTGAATTTTGGCATTACCAGCTTACAGACTAAGATATTTTTAACTATTCATATCAAACGAACAATCTAGCTTAACTCTTTCCCACTCTTTTATCTTTCTATTATAGAGGCAATCTGCATATTGAAACATGTCCACTTGAACTCTATTGAAACATATA
Organism: Berberis vulgaris; assembly: GCA_963556465.1. Taxonomy (NCBI): domain Eukaryota; kingdom Viridiplantae; phylum Streptophyta; class Magnoliopsida; order Ranunculales; family Berberidaceae; genus Berberis; species Berberis vulgaris. Next base: position 60,824,278 of record OY747131.1, read on the forward strand.
TTGGTGTATTGATAGAATATGGAATAATCGGAAAGGTGGAAAATGGGAAAATTGAAGTCTAAAGAAAGCATAGTTTCTTATGATATGAAGTAGATGGGACTGTGCACTCTTTGGGACGGTTTCATTGCAGGTTTTCTTAAGAAAAGAAATTGCTTCAATCTCGCAATCTGTGTTAAAGCCATTTTCATTGCAAAAACTTCCCCTGGTTAGTTTTCTCTAATGGCTTGAATCACGCATACAGATGTCCTTTTCCCCCTTTCCTTGAAACCAGTTTCCAAGCCCATTCTAAGAATCCATTCTCAGCCAACTTAAGGAAAACCAAAGAACTGAGCGAGATTCCATTTTGTCCCATACTCTTCCTTGTGCATATGCTCCCCTTCGCAACCTGATACATGTTCTATCTTTGTCAACAATATCTCTTCCTAGCAAGTTCAGGTACTCTCTCCGTCCCTTCCCTCATCTGCTTGTCCACATGCTCTCCCTTACAAATCTGATCTCAGAAGAAATTCTGACAGAAAGGTTCACACTTAAATGTATGATATTTTGATCGAGGAAGGGTTTTGATTTCTAACTGATAAAGGGATATAATTACAGATGAAGGTTTATATAGAGTTTACACACTGATGAAGAATCTAGTATAACATACAAATGTTGAAAATTTCTTAATATTTCAATTGATGTTATTGATATGTGAAAACCCCTAAGAGATAGATGATGAGCTCATGGACTAGGTGGCATGATTTAGGAGATCTTAACCCCCCCAAAAAAAGTATCGGTGCCTATGCGATCATGAGAAGGACTCTCAATGATCGTTCAAAACTTTCCATTTATAGGTGTTGGTAGAGCACTTTACTGCTATTGAAAATCATATAGTTGAATTCTTTAAGGAGTTATGCTCAAAAGAAGAAAAGTGGAGACCTTCTTTTGGGATGGTACTCTGTTGGAGCTCAATGATGGGGTGGAAGAGACTTTGATGAGGAGGAAGACTTGAGTGCTTTGGGATCTTGTTGTCTGGATAAATCTGTGGGCCCCAATGATTTTCCTGTAATCTTGCTGGCATTTCATGGGGGGTCATATGATGTAATGCGGGAATCGCAAAACACTCATTTCCTTGATTGGTGACTTAATGCTACATTTATCACTCTCATTCCCAAGAAGGAAGGGGCTTTTGATTTGAAGGATTTCCTACTCATGAGTCTCCTTGGACGTGCTACACAGTTACTGTCAAAGGATTTGGCTAGGAGATGAAATATGCATTGGAAGTATGATTGCTTATTTCCAATGCACTTCTGTGGCAGAATAGTAAATTTTGATGTGTTTCTTGCGGTGAAAATGAAGCCATTGACTCAACGCTTAGGGGTGGGATGCTAGGGTTGATTTGTAAATTTATTTGAAAAAGCCTATCAAGTTCATTGGGAATTTCTCTTGAATTGCCTGGGTAGACTTTGGTGTGACTTGTGAGATAAAGAATGTGAACTAGTGTGTTTGTGATGTAAGGGTTATTTAGTAATATTATTATTAATAATATTGTAATTGAGCCTATTTAGTAAAAACCACAATAATTAATGCATTGGTTTCCACATAAGCAGGACAATTATAATAAAGCTTCATTGGTAGATAGTTAGATTGAATAAAATAATTTTCAATTTGTTTACTTCATTCAGATTTATTTCAATTCTTGCTTTGTATTTCAATTCCTAGTTAGTTATAATTTTAATTATATTAATTTGTATCAGTGTCGAAATACGCTCCTCTGTACGATATAGAAGAAATTTGTTTGAGAAGAAAAGGCGAAGATGAGAGAAGATTGGAAGAACCGGATCGAGACAAAGATGTAGGATATACGAATACGACTGATGATGACAAAATTTATGGCAGAAATCAAAGAGGCCAACGAACCCCCAACAACACCACCGTCACCGGCAACACTGCAGAGACCTGCCCTAGCAACCCTATCCAGACTGATCGCCTCCCCTGCACAAGTTGATCAGGTCCCTCCCCCTCCGTCACCACCACCAGTCATCCCTATTGATCGGACAACTCAATCGCCCCCTCCACTCCCCCGTCGTCCTCTGCTCCCCCTCCGACGTCTGTTCCCAATCTGATCATAAAAATTTCTCCAGCACCCTACACATTCCTAACCCCGCTCAACCCAAACAAAGAAGAGACATTGAAGATATGGAAAAGAAGAACGATGAGGGAAGAGTGGGAAACATACCTAAGTCCGGCCATTATCTACAGCGAAGTGGCTTATTCAATCCACAACAACATCCACCCACATCGATATAGTTGATCGTCAGCACTCGATCTCCTCAGTTAATTGCACAAGCCACACCACACTTACCACATCACACCAGACTTCCCTCCAGTCGAATCCCTTCTCCTTCGTCGATCCAGCTCGATTGACCCCCCACCCTTTCAATTTCGTTCGATCGAAACCCTCAGCCTCCATTGATCTAGCTCGATCGCCCCTCCAAGCCTTACCCATCGATTGATCGCACCATACCCTTGGTTGATCGATAAACACAATCACCCATGGCCACCCCCACACCTCTCTATCCCTTGTCTTCCATCCAAACCCCCTCCTCCAGTTGTCCCCTCCGCCACCCCTAGGGCCCCAAAATCCCACCACACAAGAAAATGAGGAACAATCATGGAAAATGTGTGATTCGATACAGAGAAAACTTATTTGAGGAGAAGTAGCTATGTACACCCCAACACACATTTACTCCCATCACACATAGGCTAATCAAGTTATTGACCATTAATGACTTTGTACCACCCATTGTTTTAAAAAGCGCTAGGCGGTGGGCGGGCGGCGAACAGGTGCCTAGCGCCCAGGGGTCTAGGCAGGCGCCTAAGCGGCACCTAGGCGGTCTTAGGTTATGTATTATAACTTTAATAATTTACAAAAGTTAAGCATAATACATTATCAATTACATCTAATTTAATGCCAAGATACATATGCAAAATTTAAAAACATGAAAAATTAACAATCATGAATAAAATTTATTAAAACTCAAATGACTGAAGTTGGTCATGATGGGTACTTTATACAAAGTTGAATTTGGGGACAAATATCCAAACCTACTCTTTTATTTTTCTTCAAATTGCATGAATAATCTCAGTCATGTTTAATAAAATCTACATTACTAAAATTTGTACCGATAGATCATTTGAGAATTCCATTAAGTAATCATCATTTGCTATATTTAGACATATACTGAATAAATTTTTTTATCTTATTTCTAAAATAGAGGAAAAAAATAAGAACACAATCAAATTTATTAAAAATAAAAATAAAAACTCGCCCAGATCCCGCCAGACCGCCCAGATCTCGCCTAGACTGCCCAGACCCGCCCAGCCATTAATCTGAGCGTTTTTCTACCGCCTAGGCCGAATTTTAGAACACTGATACCACCACAAGGATCTGAATTTTCTGGTTATGATGCTACAGTTGGTCACCACCACAGGATGAGTAATGTCACACTGCGGAACAATGTTTATGATCCAATTTGGTTAAATTTTATGACAAATTTTGCGGACAAGTTTGTGCACAACATTCAACTCAAGAAGTGGATCTACTTGAAACTCGGATTTCTGTTAGACTTTCTTTTTGGTGCCAAGTTTTTCATTGGATTATTTGGGGGTACAAGCAACTACAAAAGAAAATATCGAGGTCAACTTCGGCTTGGGCACTTCACATTGTGTTCTCTTATTGTTTGCTTGTGTTCCTTAGACTTCTTCGACTTCAATCTTGATGATGAGCTTCAACCCAGGGAGGTTGATGTAAGCGGGTTATTTAGTAATATTATTATTAGTAATATTGTAATTGAGCCTATTCAGTAAAAACTCATAATAGTCAGGGCATCGATTTCCAATTTGAATAAGGTTTGTTTTCTTGCAAGAGAAGTTATGACAATTATAATAATGCGTAGGTTGTTCATTGTTAGACAATTGAATGAAAAAATTTATTTTGTTTACCTTTTTTTTTTTTAAGATTTATTTCAATTCTTGCTTCATATTCAATTCATGTTTAATTATAGTTTTAATGCTATCAATCACACATGCATTTCTCAGTTAAGGTTAGTGGCCATGTTGGTTTATTTAGAAGTGGGAGGGGTGTTACAGAAGGACCCTTTGTCGCCTTTCCTATTCACTGTCAAGGAGGAGGCTTTAAGTAGATCGACCGTCATTGCTTGAATATTGCCCAAGTGGTTTGTTAGTTGGTGAGGGAGCCCACATTATCTCCCACCTCCAATATGCAGATGCCATAAAAAAAATTTCCTTGATATTCGATTGGATCATGGTGCCAACCTAGAGCATATTTTGACTCTCTTTGGGGAAAATGCTCTTTAAGAAATGGAAATTTGGGTATTTCAATTCATGCCAAATGGAAGGTTGAAGGGACTATTCATGGTGCATGTGCACATAGGCTAGATTTGGAAGAGGGTGACATAGTCATTGTTATCACTAGAATGCATTCGTAGAGAGAGGAAAGTTTTCATCATAATCCATTCCACACAATCAGATCCATTACTTATCTACTTTCTCTTGGCTATTAGAATATTATTTGAGCTTTGGAATTGCATCAGCATCACCTGTTTAAGTTTGATTTAATCTTGTTGCACGTTTGTTATCATGCTTAGATTGGTTTTCAATTAGTTGCCTCAAGCCAAACTGCTATTGTTATTCCCTTATTTTATGTTCAGAGGCGCCTAGTAGTTATGGGTTACTGGGTTTTATTAGTGTAATTGATGCAAATGAATATTAGACAGACCTAAACCCGTCCCATCAGGGGCTCAGGAAAAATTCCAAGTTTATTTTGTTGCAGCAGTTAGAGTGTGAAGGCATCTCTGCTTTTCCTCCTTCCTCGATTTACACAAATCTGAACCTATCTCAAGTTGCCCCCATTCACCTTCCCATTCTACATCTCATTTGCAAGCAACTGGACACTCTCTCGCACACACATTTCAACGGCCAGATATGATCACCATGACAGAGACCATAGAAAACAAAGAGGCTGCCAAGTTGGAATTAAATACGAGGGAACATCAAGACAAAGAAGTATTTTATCTGCAAGTGGGAAAATTGGTTGGGATTGACAAAGAAGAACAATCACTTTTGTTGTTACAGAAAGTGTCACGGTCCTAGTTATGAACCTTTCCTTTTTGAACAGCTCGGGTTTTTGGGAGAGTTAGTTAATTCATGACAATTACTATCAGAGCCAAACCTCACATCCAAGGTTCGATTCCCGGCAGGGGCGACCTATAGGTTGGATTAAAATAATTTAGCATTATGTATGGGCATAGTGCTAAATTGTTAAATACTGGTAGGTGAGTGAAGCTCATCGGGCCAGTGTCGATAGAGTAGGCCGACAAGGACGTCAACTTTGGAAGTGTAGGGCAATGTCACGATCCTAGTCATGAACATTCCCCTCCTGAACAGCTCGGACTTTTGGGAGAATTAATTGATTCATGAAAGAAAGCAGAGGAAGGGGGGAGAAAAAGAAAATCATAGAGATCATAGTGCAGATACTTGCAGTTATCAATGGGGAATAAAATTCTTACTTGGATTGCGAGGGGTTTGGGATCTATTGAAAAAATGGCCAACATAAGAAGGCTCATTGCCAGTACTGATCCAGATGTCACTCTCCTTAAAGAAACTAAGAAAACTGAGTTTGATGATGCGCTAATTAAACTGTTTTGTGGCAGGGATATCTTCAGTTGAGACTACATTGCAGCTGAAGGAGCAGCAGGAGGCATGCTAACAGTTTGGAAAAAGGACAAGTTCAATTGTTTGGGCTGGCTTAAAGGTGCTATCTGCTTTACCATTCAATTTCATTGTTTAGAGAATGACTTCATTTTGGATTTTGTGTAATGTGTATGGACCTGTAACTAATGCTTTTAAAGAGCAGTTTAGGGATGAATTGAACTCTGGGAGAACCCTTGGCTATTAGGTGGTGATTTTAATGTGATAAAAAGTACATGGAGGAAGAAATATATATTCAAGGCAGGTATGGCCACTCTCATCAAAAGTATCATGGTGAGCATTCCAATTCTTATGATGTCTCTTTGCACAATCCCTTCCTCTGTGGCTAGAGAGGTATATGAGAAATTTCTATGGGGAACTAATCTGGCTTCTAAGAAATACCATTTGTTAAATTGGGCAGAAGTGTGTCAACCTAAAGGGAAGGGAAGTTTGGACATCAGAAGAGTTAAGGAATTCAACAAAGCCCTTGTCCTCAAATGTCTTTGGAGATTTGGTTTTTAAATTGATGCTCTATGGAGACAAGAAATTACTGCTAACTCAAGATACATGGACCAAAACAAAAGATTAAAAAAAAGTCAACTATCTAAAAAACATGACTATTACATACTGCGTAACTTGGATGGTTGGAGATTCTGATTCCTTCCTAGCTGAACATAATATGGGGTTTCTACTCTTGATTGGTTCATAAAATGTCACATCCTCCCATGGTTGCTTCTTTGGAGAGAGATTATGAACCTTAAATCTTTGGTGGAGAATTTGATTTCTTTCCATGTCCACAGATTCAACAGAGAGCAATTCTAGAATCACAATTAGGTTAGTAGCCAATCTTTGAAGTCAGATTTCCCTGCTATATACAACATTTCCAACAAATGGGGTCTATTAATCGGTTATGGGATCAGCTTAACCACAGTTGAAATTTCCACCTCCGAAGGCACTTTAATGACACAGAAGTTCAGCAAATACGGCTTATGTTGGTAGTTTATCTGTTCAACCTTATTTGATCAGCAAGGTTTTAGAGGAGCAACATAAGGATTCTCGTTTGATGAGCAAATTGGAAGATTTGGTGCTCGATAATCTAGATGATTGTCCCTCCAAGTGGTCAATTGAGTCCGATGGTGGTTTGAGATTTCACGGGAGACTTTGTGTGCCTGAGATTGAGGGATTGAAGAAAGAAATTATGGATGAGGCTCATAAGTCACGTTTTACCATTCACTCGGGAGGCACAAAAATGTATCATGACCTGAAGCGAACTTTCTGGTGGGACGACATGAAGAAGGATGTGGGAGATTATGTATCACGGTGTTTCACTTGTCAACAAGTGAAGGCCGAGCATCAGCGGCCCTCAGGTTTAATGCAACCACTAGAGATTCCTGTCTGGAAATGGGAAAATATTTCTATGGACTTTATAGATGGTTTACCGAAGACCCGACGAGGTAACGAGTCAATTTGGGTTATAGTTGACCGTTTGACTAAGTCCGCGCACTTTGTTCCTGTTGGTGTGCACCGTACTACCGAACAACTAGCCAGACGATACATCCGTGAGGTAGTTAGGCTCCACGGAGTACCAGTGTCCATTGTGTCTGATAGAGATCCCTTGTTTGTAGCTGAGTTTTGGGAGAGTTTCCAGCGAGTCATGGGGACGAGACTAGATTTGAGTACAGCTTATCATCCTCAGATTGATGGTCAGACGGAGCGGGTGAATCAGATTTTAGAGGATATGCTTCGGGCATGTGTGCTCGATTTTGGAGGTAGTTGGGAGAATTATTTACCTATCATAGAGTTCCCTTATAACAACAGTTACCATTCTAGTATTGGCATGGCCCTGTTTGAGGCTTTATATGGGAGGCCTTGTCGATCACCATCCTGTTGGGCAGAGGTAGGCGACACAGTCTTGTTGGGGCCAGAGATGGTTAGGGAGACATCGGAGAAGGTGCAGATTATTAGAGAGCGGATCAAAACTGCTCAAAGCCGACAGAAGAGTTATGCCGATCGTAAGCGTAAGGCGATAGAATTTCAGGTTGGGGACCTTGTGTTTCTTAAGGTTTCACCTATGCGCGGTGTATTGAGGTTCGGTAAGAAAGGGAAGCTAAGTCCTAGATTCGTGGGACCATTTGAGATCATTGCTCGGGTAGGGAGTCTGGCCTATAGACTCGCCCTGCCCCCGAGCTTATCAGTTGTTCATGATGTGTTTCACATCTCCATGCTGAGGAAGTGTGTGAAGGATCCTGCTGACATCGTCCAACCCACAGAAATTGAGATTAATGACGACTTCACCCAAGTAGTACGACCGATCAAGATTGTGGATCGTGATGTGAAACAGCTTCGTAGAAGGATAGTGAATCTGGTGAAAGTCCAGTGGAGTGAAAAAGAGAATGATGTAACTTGGGAGCTAGAGGATAAAGTAAGACAGTTGCACCCGGAGCTATTCATCCAGTGAATCTCGGGACGAGATTCCTTTTGAGGTGTGTATAATGTAATGACCCTACTTTAACATATAATAATTTTTAATTAATTATTTATTTATTTATTTTATTTAGTTTTGATTTTATTAAATTTGAGGTGTCGTCAAGTAGTAAGGGGGGTGTCACTAACCTTGAGCAAAACCCTAACAGGGAAGGAGTTTGCCTTTAGTGGGATTAAATAGGGGCTTAGGTTCTCTTTTCTCTCGCCGCTTAAACAAAAAAAAAAAAAAAAGAGGAGAAGAAGAGAGGGAGCAAGAAGGGAAAAAGAAAGAGGAAGAAAGAGAGAGAAAAGCAAGAGGAAAAGACAAGGGAGAAGAAATAACAAAACTGTGAGTCTTCTTATTTTCCTTATATCTGTATTTTTATATTTATTTTATTGCTTTTGAAATAGGGGTTGAAAACTATTTCTTCTGTGTCAGAAATCCATCGTTACTTTTATATGTGATTTATATGTGATTTCTTTTGAAAGCTATTTATTACTTTTATATTTATTGATTTCTTTTGTGTCAGAAATCAATCAATTTGTGATTTTTTTGGTTTGACATTGTATGTTGTGCGATAGTTTATTTAAAGGGTTTGACTCATGTGCATGTATGTGCGATAGCTATTTCTTTTATGTGCAATAGCTATTTCTTTTGTGTCAGAAAATCAATCACTTAGAATTTCCCTATTTACAAATCAGTTATGAAATGAAATTATGATTCATGCGTATGTGCATGTATGACTCATAGAGTCAAAGGTTTGGGTTGTGTCCAATCCAATTTGGATGTTGACAGGTTGGGAGTGTTGTGTGTTTTATCAGTGTTGGGTCCCACTTATGGTGATATTTGTAAAGTAATTGCAATTGGAATTCAGGCAAATTAGAGTTCCTGTGGCAATTAGACTTCCTGCAGAGGGTCTCACATATGGTGTTATTTGCAAAGTATTTGCAATTAGAAAGGCAATCAGAGTTCCTGCAGACTTAAATTTCACGGGGTCCCACGGCAGAATTGTATGTATGTATTTGCAATGGTGTCATTTTAATTTATAATGGTGTTGTGCCTATTTTGAGTCAAATGGTGTCATTTTAATTTGCAATGGGTTTAATTGCGATGGTGTTATTCTGCATGTATAAATATTTTGATTTGAACTTATTTGGAGATTTGTATTATTATGCATATTGACTTGGTTATGCCTTATGAAGGATTTGGTTATTTGAATCAATGAATGACTTGATTGCCATGTTGTTATAGAGCATGATAAATGAATATGCTATGTTTTCCCCAAAAATGTGGGTGGATATGATGGTGAATTGACTTATGAATGACAAAGTGTCATTGTGAGAAAATTGAAATATCAAAAATAAATGATATTGGTAACCTTTGATTTCTAAAAATAGAAACCACCTGGAATTACATCACTTAGAACTACCACACCTCTTTTGTTTATTATTATTTCCTCTCTCCTACTAGAAAAACTAAATGACCAGTGGGTCGTCTTGCGGAGTTGGGACACTCATTTTTTACTAGAGAAACTAAAATAACCTTCGGGTTAGTCTTGCGGAAATGAGGTGAATTGTTATGCCTAAAATAGGTTTTGATATTTATCCGTAAAAAATGTGACGTGAGTTTATGCGCATTGATAGCCCAAGGGTGGCTTTTGGTACTCATATAGTTAGGAGTATCCGCGATGCATGCCTGTATGTGATGTCCCCACTTAGGCATGGATGACGGAGTAGTCCTCCTTTATATGAGAGAGGCATACGGGCATGTATGTTCGGCATGGAGGTGGTGCGAATGTTTGGCATGTATCGTCTAAGTGATCATTCCGTTAAAAAGATGAATCAAATTCAAATAAAAGTGAATAAACTACGGTTATATTGTTTCTAATCCTTTTTCATGCAGGATGGCAAGTCTACTAATATTTCTGCATGTTAGACTTGCCATAGTCAATTTCCATCTAGTAAGTACAAGTAAGTGCATATTTACTTGTTAGAATTAAGATATGAACGCCTCGTGGAGGAACTACCTGTTTGTTTTGATTTCTTTATCGTACTATATTTTTGGTCATGCCCTGTAATTTCTTTATTGATTTTTGAGGAATAAAGAGATTTCACACCAGCTTTATTGCTGACCCAAGTGGGCTTTGGCTTCTTGAGTACATTCCTTCGGAAATGTAGCCGACTAGCTTATTTTCAGGATATATTAATCTTGGGGGGGCTTAGAGCATTTCGTACCATACGTGACGAGCATTTCTGGGGGTTGCGCGTTGTTCGAAAGATTAGATCATTTTTATTTGTAGGTATCAGTTTAATTCTTGTAATTAGAACTCGAAGTTATTTATTATTTTCTGTGAGAGATACATTCGTAAATTGTTGAACTTGTTAGTGTTGGCTCTACGAGTTTTAAAATTTTCTTCCTTTTGATGGTCTTTCAGATCAGTTGTGTTGTTTTCCCTCTATTTGGTAAATTGTGCAATTTATTATTTCTCGTGGATGCCAACTGTTATTTTTCGTGAATGAAAATTTATGTGCCGACTTTTTGGAAAACGGATAATCCTACGTGAATTTTGGGATTTTCGTTTTCTTCGAAAATCGAAGCGAGACACTAGGAATCCATTTTCACCCAACTTAAGGAAAGCCGAAGGACTGGGTGCGATTCCATTTTGTCCCATACTCTTCCTTGTGCATATGCTCCCCTCCGCAACCTGTTACAAGTTCAATCTTTCTCAACAATATCTCTCCCTAGCAAGTTCAGGTACTTCCCCCAGTTAGAATTTCATTTGAAGTTCACAACGGCATGGGGATTAATTTCTGGGATCAGAAATGGGTTGGTGAAGATGCTTTGAAATTCTCCTTCCTAGCTATTTTCAATGCAGCCCAAAACAATCAAGGGAAGATTAATAAGTAGTTGGATTCATCTTCAAATTTTTGGAGTTTACAGTTTAGACGAAATCTCAGTGATTGGGAATTTCTCAGTTAGCTAACTTGCTGGCACTTACTGTTAATGTTACTTTAGATTTGGAACAAGACAAGTGGCTGTAGAATGGGAGTGATGCTGATTTCTCAGTAAAACAATGCTACGGTGATTTGTTCCCTCCTCTCTAATGTTGGACAAAATTTCTAAGCTTCACTCATTTATATGGCTGTAAGAGGTTCCCCCCAAGGGCCATTTTCCTAATGTGGACTGTTCTTCATGGAAAAAGTCTTAGGGTGGAAACATCAACAAAAGGGGCATCTCTCTCCCAAACCATTGTGTGCTATGCAATCAGTGTGAAGAATCAATTGATCACCTGTTTTTGTCATGTCCAGCTGAGCGTCAGTTGTGGGTTTTGGCCTTATCTGATTTTCATGTCCAGGCCACCTTTCCAAACTCTTTCTTGGAATGGGTCGCTTACCGGAACTCTGAGTCACATCCTGCATCCAATTTCACCCCCTTTGGGACATGGGTTTGAGGGAGGCTTCTTTGTGCGTTGGTGTGGATTATATATATGGAGGGAGAGATCTAACAAAATTTTTAAAGATAGTAAGGAGGTAGAAAATCTCGGGAATGGGCTTTGATGATGATGATGAGTAAGGAAGTAGAAAATTTTGATTCATGGATATACTGTTCCATTCTTGTATGTTTAACTAGGACTGTGTTGTTCTCAATGGAGGTACATGATTTTTGTAAAGCTTTTGTAATTGTATAGCGCTCAGCACTATCGTTTTTGGTCTCTGCCTTTTCTCACACATAAATACAACACCTGTATTTTTATAATTAAAAAGTTTTGAAGAAGAGAAGAAGGATGCTTGGGAATTGTGAACGAATATTATAGGCTTATGGATACCGTGTGGATTTGGGGTCCTTTTAAAGACATCCCATTTGATTCTTGTTTGTCTGGATGGGATAGGTTCATTAATACTTAAAGAGTCATAATCAGTGTATTGTGTTTTATTGATTAAGATGAACAAATAACAACTTAGGTTCATTACTATTTGTATCGGTTCTGTGGTATATGGTATGTTTTATATTGGTGAGGCGAGTTCCTCATCTTACTTCTGTTCAATACACTACCCTCTCTTTTTGATAAAAAAGTAAAAGAAATCTATTGTCTTATTAATATTCCTCTCTATTATTTTTCTGTCAATTTCTCTTTTCATGAACGCTTTCCAGATCGGGTCGAAGAGGCAGGCCCAGTGCAGCAATCATTTTTAGTGTTTCAAGAAATGAGCTTATCCAAGGTACCCTTCTCTCTGTATTTCTCTTTTCCTCTTTGTATTGAGATTGGGATAATATGCTTTGATTTGACAAATGACGGGTTGATTTGGGATTCTCATCTGAGTTATAACCCAGTCTTCTGTAACATACTCAGTTAACCGTATACAGTGAAGAAAAATATGTTGTACAATTTCAGTATTGGTATGCATGAGCTGTAACACCGGATCTTGTTGTGCGTTATAATTTTGTACATGATGAAGTTTTTTTTTTTTTCCTAGTTTGATGCTTTAAACTTTAGAATTGTAATTCTTTCACTCGCTCAATCCTTAGTGGCCCATACCTTACTGGATTCTCACCGTTTCCTTGAGTCTTGACATTACCAGCGTACAGGCCCCAATAGACGAAGATATTTTTAACTATTCATATTAAACGAAAATTCTAGCTTAACTCTTTCCCTCTCTTCTTTCTATTCTGGAGGCGATCTGCATATTGAAACATGCCCACGTAAACTCTATTGGAACATAAATTGGTGTATTGATATATATGAATAATCGGGAAGGTGGAAAACAGTATAATCGAAGTCTAAAAGAAAGTTTATTTTCTTACGATTACGAAGTAGATGTTGTTGAATATTACATTGCCAACCAAAATAGAAAAATATAGAATAGTCTAGAAAGTCCCGGAGTGTACTAGAAGATTTCGGAAGGGTCCGGAAGAATATGGAAAATTGTGGAACACACCGGAGTATTCCGGAAGAGTCCGGAACATTATGGAGAACTCATAAACGTCCTAGAAGAGTCTAGGACCTTATAGTATGTACTAGGTCATCCTAGAGCCTAGTGGAGACATGTACTTAGTACTAGAGCATGGTAGAATACTTTAGAAGTCTTTGTATCTAGAGAAGTTCTTGTGTAGGCTTGAGTTTGTAAGAATTCTCTAGATCACTCATGTACTTATCTAGTAAGTAGTAGGATCTAGAATCTTCCCATAAGGAGGTGGAAGGTTAAGCTAAGTAGTATAAATAGGAGAGGGGATCATTTGTTTCATGTATCACACAAGAAAGCATCCTACTAAGGAGAGATCCCAAGATAGAATTAAAGAGAGTGTTCCTTTTGTAAAGCTATCTAGTTCAATAAAATAGTTTGTTCTTAAGTCCCTTGTGAGTTCTTATCAAAGTCCCTCTTCAAAGTTTCTTGTGTCGAGTGCTTCTTTGATTTATATAGTTAAGGCTATTATATTGTTGCGTATTCATTATAATACCAACCATATTGTAGCTCAATTCATCCCCAACATTTTGGTATCAGAGCGAGTTCGATCCAATACAACTATCAAAGTCTCTTGGTGTTACTCTGTCCAAGGTATTTGTAAAATCATGGCAGATTTTACTATGTCCATTGAGAAGCTCAATGGTAACAACTATGGATCATGGAGTACTCGTATGAAATTCTATCTGCTTGGACAAGATTTATGGGATATTGTCAATGGAAGTGACACAAAGAAGCACAATCTCAACCTCGGAGACGACACCATCGACACCGGCACGACAAGAAGGTCCTGCTCAAAAATCCGACCCTGACGAGTTGAAGAAATGGAAGGTTAAGGCTGGTAAAGCCATGTATGCCTTAACAGTAGCTGTTGAAAATGAATTCTTGGAGCGGATTAAAGATGCTAGAACGCCGAAGGAAGCGTGGGACACTTTGGCATCAATCTTTGCAAAGAAAAATGATGCGAAGTTACAAAGGCTCGAAAATGAGCTTTTGGGAATCTCCCAGAGGAATATGTCAGTGAGTGAATATTTCTCAAAAGTGAAGTCTTTGTGTGACGAGATTTCGAAGCTAGATCCGGAGAATGGTATTACACAAACAAGGATGAAACGAATTATCATCCATGGGTTGAAGCCGGAGTACAAGAGTATTGTCACGGCAGCTCGGGGCTGGGCCACCGAACCAACATTAGCAGATCTTGAGAATTTGCTAATTAATGAAGAGGATCTAGAGAAATCCATGTCTAGCAAAGCTACCTCCCAAGAAGAAACTGCCTTGTTCACTAATAACAGAGGCCGACGAGGACGAGGTCAAGGTAGAGGACGTGGTGTAGGGAGATTCAACAATGAAGATCAAGATGAACGACAGAGTCATGGTAGAGGTTACCAGTCAGGGGGAGCTCGAGGAACTCCAAATAGAGGAAGAGGAAGAAACCAGAACAAATGGCAACCAAAACATTGGCAAAGTGGTGAATGTTTTAATTGCGGAAAGAAGGGACACTACGCAAGGGATTGTTGGTCTAAGAAAGTTGAAGGAAATATTGCAACATCCTCCAAGAATCAGAGTCATGGAGAAAAAGATTGGGACTTAGATACATCCTTCCTTGTGGAGGAGGTTCATGTTGATACACAAGAGTTACAAGAAAAGCTTCAAATGAAGTTAAAAGACTCAAGTGAATTGGAGGAACGAAGGTCCACAACAGATGGGGAATCCCAAGAGCAAGAGCTGCAATTCAAAACAAGAAGTCCTTGGAAGACAGGCATACATGAGACACCAGAGGAGGTGCATATTAGTCAGCCAGAGATGCAACAGGAAAAATAGGCACAAGGTGAGTTGCGAAGGTCTACAAGAGTGAGAAGACCAAATCCAAAGTACATAGATGCTGCCTATGCTGAGCTCAAAGAGCCAACTACCTTCCAAGAAGCCTCAAAGAGTCTAGAGTGGAGAAAGGCTATGGAAGAGGAGATTATGGCCCTAAAGCAGAATCAAACATGAGATTTAGTACCAAAGCCTGAAGGCGTGAAACCAATATCCTGCAAATGGGTTTACAAGTTGAAGATTCGCCCTGATGGAACGATAGAGCGATACAAGGCTCGGTTGGTTGCTCGTGGGTTTTCTCAAGAGTATGGCATTGATTACGATGAAACATTTAGTCCGGTGGCTAAGATTACTACCGTACGAGTCTTACTAGCCATTGCAGCTAGTAAATCATGGATATTGTGGCAGATGGATGTGAAGAATGCTTTTCTACATGGAGAGCTTGATCAGGACATCTATATTGATCAACCTCAAGGATTTATCAATCATGAGAAGCCAGAGTATGTGTGCAAGTTGAAGAAAGCACTATATGGCTTAAAACAGGCACCAAGAGCTTGGTACGGGAAGATTGCAGAATTCCTAGTTCAAAGTGGTTATCATGTTGCCCCAGCAGATTCGAGCTTATTCGTGAAAGCTCAAGGAGGTAAGCTAGCAATTGTACTTGTATATGTGGATGACTTAATTATCACTGGAGATGATACCAGCGAAATCCAACGAACAAGGGAGAACCTGTCAGTACGATTCCAAATGAAAGAGCTTGGAGAGTTGAAACACTTTCTCGGTTTGGAAGTCGAAAGAACCGATAATGGCATATTCCTTTGTCAACGGAAGTATGCAAGAGATCTACTTTCAAAGTTTCGAATGCTCGAGTGCAAGCCAATATCAACACCAATGGAGTCGAACTTGAAGCTATGCACCGATGAGGGAAAGGAGTTGGAAGATACAACAATGTATCGCCAAATAGTAGGTAGTCTTATCTACCTAACTCTATCTAGACCAGATATTTCATTTGCCGTCGGAGTCGTCAGCAGGTTCATGCAAACTCCAAGAAAGCCACATCTAGAAGTCGTGAGAAGAATCATGAGGTATATCAAGGGCACACAGGAATTGGGACTATTCTACGAAAAAGGAGTACAATGTAAGATCATTGGTTATTGTGATGCCGACTACGCTGGAGATCATGATACTCGCCGCTCAACTACAGGTTATCTTTTCAGTCTTGGTTCAGGAGTTATCTCATGGTGCAGCAAGAGACAACCAACCGTGTCCCTATCAATGACGGAGGCAGAGTATAGAGCAGGTGCCATGGCCGCACAAGAATGTGCTTGGTTGACACAACTTATGAAGGATTTGAAACAGCCAATCGAAGATGGAATCACTATGTATTGTGATAATTTGTCAGCAATCAAGTTGGCTGAGAATCCAGTCTTCCATGCTCGTACCAAACATGTTGAGGTGCAATATCATTTCTTACGGGAAAAGGTTCTTCAGGGAGATATTGAAATGAAGCACGTCAAAACAGAAGATCAAGTTGCAAACATCTTTACTAAGAGCTTACCAGCAACAAAGTTTTTGGAGTTTCGTAAAATGCTTGGGATGATGATACGTATGAGGAAGGTTGGCAATGAGGGGGAGTGTTGAATATTACATTGCCAACCAAAATAGAAAAATATAGAATAGTCTAGAAAGTCCCAGAGTGTACTAGAAGATTCCGGAAGGGTCCGGAAGAATATGGAAAATTGTGGAACACACCGGAGTATTCCGGAAGAGTCCGGAACATTATGGAGAACTCATAAACGTCCTAGAAGAGTCTAGGACCTTATAGTATGTACTAGGTCATCCTAGAGCCTAGTGGAGACATGTACTTAGTACTAGAGCATGGTAGAATACTTTAGAAGTCTTTGTATCTAGAGAAGTTCTTGTGTAGGCTTGAGTTTGTAAGAATTCTCTAGATCACTCATGTACTTATCTAGTAAGTAGTAGGATCTAGAATCTTCCCATAAGGAGGTGGAAGGTTAAGCTAAGTAGTATAAATAGGAGAGGGGATCATTTGTTTCATGTATCACACAAGAAAGCATCCTACTAAGGAGAGATACCAAGATAGAATTAAAGAGAGTGTTCCTTTTGTAAAGCTATCTAGTTCAATAAAATAGTTTGTTCTTAAGTCCCTTGTGAGTTCTTATCAAAGTCCCTCTTCAAAGTTTCTTGTGTCGAGTGCTTTTTTGATTTATATAGTTAAGGCTATTATATTGTTGCGTATTCATTATAATACCAACCATATTGTAGCTCAATTCATCCCCAACAGATGTGACTGTTTCATTGCAGGCTTTTTTCAGGAAATGGAACTGACTCTACCTTGTGCTCCACGTTAAAGCTGTTCGATTGCCAAAATTTCCCCTGGTATACCCTTTTCTCTGTTTCTCTTTTCCTGTCTGTATTGAGATTGAGGGGTTGATTTGGGATTCTTATCTGGGTTATAACCCAATCTTCTGTAACATACTCAGTTGACCATAAACAGTGGGAAAAACATATGCTGTACAAGTTGAGGTGTTGGTACGCACAAGCTGCAACACTTGATCTTGTTTGTGCGGATGGTTAAGATTATTTTTTTCTTGCCTGCCCGGGTTTAAACCTTGAACTTCTGTCACTCTTTTTTTTTTCAAGGCTTTTAGGAGTTCGAAGTTATAGCCGAAAGCATATCTTTCTCGGTGATTGGTTTCTTTGGTCTGAACTTTTTGTTGTTATGGTCTAGTTTGGCACTTTAAAAACCTTAGAATTGTAATTTCTTCACCATTTTGTGCTCAATCCTTAGTGGCCCGTACCTTATTAGTTGAATCTTGACATTACCAGCTTTCAAGCCTCAATAGGCCAAGATGTTTTTAAGTATTCATATTAATTGATCAATCTAGATTAGCCCTTTCTCTCTCTTTTATCTTTCTATTGGGGTGATTTGCATATTGAAACATGTCCATTCGAACTGTATTAGAAGATGTATTAGTTTATTGACAGAATATGAAATAATGAAGAAAAGGTAGAAAACAAGATAATTGAAGTCTTCATTAAGCATAGTTTCATATGATTATGAAGTAGATGGCTTCTCGCGACCTTGAGAAGGAGACTCAATGATCTCTCAAAAATATCCAGTTTTTGATGTTAGTAGAGGACTCGACTCCTATTTAAAATCATGTAGTAGAATTCTTCAAGGAGTTATTCAGCAAAAAACAAAAGTGGAGAGTACTTTGGAATCTTGTTGCATGGATAAAGCCATGGACCCCAATGGCTTTCCTGTGGAGTGTCAAAATCTTGCTGGCATTTCAGGGGTGGTCATGATGTAGTGTGGGAATTCCAAAATGCTCTTTTCCTTGATTAGTGACTTAATGCTACATTCATCACCGTCATTCCTGAGAAGGAAGGGGCTTGTGTGTTGAAGGATTACGTACTTGCTAGTCTCCTTAGACTTTCTACTAAACTATTATCAAGTATTTGGCTAGGAGGATGAAAGTGTGCATTAGAAGTGTAATTGTGGACTTGCAAGGCACTTTTGTGCACGTGTTCCTTGTAGCAAATGAAGCCATTGACTCAATCCTTAAGGATGGGATGCAGGGGTTGTTTGTAAATTGATTTTGAAAAAGCCTACGATCGGGTTTATTGGTACTGTCTCATGTATTGTCTTGGTAGAATGGGCTTTGGCGAGATAGAAAAGAGGTGAACTGGTGTGTGCTTGTCACACTTGCACTTCGCAATTAGGGTTAGTGGGCCTGGTTGGTTTGTTTAGAAGTAGGAGGGATGTTACAGAAGGATCAATTGTCAGTTGTCAACTTTCATATTCATTCTTGAAAAGGAGGTTGTAAGAAGATTAATCATCATGTCCCAAGTATTGCCTTAGTGGTTTATTACTTGGTGAGGGAGCCCAAATTGTCTGCCACCTCCAGTATGCGGACGCCTCTTTTTTTTTCCCCTCTTGATAACCAGTTGGATCAAGTTTGTCAACCTAGGACATATTTTTTATTCCCTATAGGGAAGCTTCGGACCTAAAGATTAACGTTGCAAAAAATGCTATTTCGGGAGTGGAAATTTGGGGTATTTCAGTATTAAGCTATTAGTTTATGACCATGTATTCTATGTTGACTGGAGTTCTTAGTCTACTGCATTTGCTATCATTTTATGGTTTGTTATCATACAAAATTAGCAGACCTTTCTTGCATAGGGATTATGGTTTTATCAACGGGAAGAAGCATGTTTCATTACAATCAGCAGGGAGGAAGCATGTTTTAGACATTTTTCGTTTGTTATGGCTTGAATTCAATTTTGTGTGCTATAGAGCAAGCATTTCAGTCCATAAGGGACTATTTCTGATGCACGTGTACATAGGCTAGATTTGGAGGAAAGTGACAGTTGTGTGATCGTATCTGAGACCACATAAAGATTTACATGGTTCCCTCCATAATAGGAGGTACTCCATGGTGCTTGATTGCATCGTGGACACCTATTCTCTTCCTTCAATCTTTATCAAGTGTTTGCCTTGTGTTTTGGTGTCAAATACGGTACATAAAATAGCCCTCTCTTGGTTTTTTAGACTTTCCAAGGGTTATCAGACTGCCAAGATTATTTTTTTTTTGAAAGGCAACTGCCAAGAATTTATTTCGACTCTTCAACCAAAAACATGTCAAACAATATACCGAAGTCCAACTAGACTGCTGACTACTAAAATAATGTTGAAGGCTGACTGTAAAAGATTAATGCGCTGCCGAGGGCAAGTGAAATGCTGAAGATGGCGAAACTGCTGCCGAGCACTGACTACCGAGAGCAAGCACATTGAAGACTAAGTGTGGAGCACTAATTGCCAAGCTCGTGTACACGATGGAGATTGTCAGAGTACGGACTGTCGAGAGCAAGCAGACTAAAGTCTTGTACACGATGGAGATTGTTGAGCACGGACTGTCGAGAGCAAGCAGACTGAAGTCCAAGGGTCGAGCACTGAATGTCAAGGATAAGTGGACGGTGGAGATTGTTGAGCACTGTTTCTCGAGAGCAAGCAAGTTTAAGACCAAGAGTGGAGCACTGATTGTCGAGCGCAATTTGACTGAAGACGAACACTGAATTCCCGAGCTTTAGAAAATTCCTACTTGATAATTGCTTGGCATCTTAAGAACTAAAAAAAAAAAATTCTGATACATATTCATAGGTCTAGACAAATATAAAACTCTCACTAAATTTCATTGTTCATCTTAGAAAAACAACTATTTAAATAATTAAATCGAGTTCACAATGGTGAAAGAGTGAGGTTCTGCGGTCAAGCTTGGACTGGTCACACCATTTTCCTGCCATATTCAATGCTTCAAGCAACAAGACAGCTTACTAGCTTGGAATTTTCACCTTAGGAGGAATTCAGAAGATTTCCTTAAAACTCTTTCAGGAGATCTAGATGTCATTTTACGAAATACGCAAATAATAGAGGACATGATAACTAAGAAGAGAAAATTAGCACTACAAAAAAAAGCTTTAATAGCTACGGAAACTAGCGACGGTTTTTTGATACCGTCGCTAATTATACGATTAGCGACGGCAAAAAATCGTCGCTAATTGCTTTCAATACTATTTCAACCCATAATTATAAAAATCCGTCGCAAAATATTTAGCGACGGCTTAAAACTGTCGCTAATTCTTGTATTAGCGACCATAATTTAGCCGTCGCTAAGATTTACAAATAAAAATAATTAGCGACGGCAAAAAAATCGTGGCTAATTGGTTTTTAAAAAAAAAAAATTTAAACACTAAAGAGTTTAGCTACGGCAATTTACCGTGGCTAATTGGTTTTTGATTTTTTTTATTAGCGACGACAAAAAACCGTGGCTAATTGGTTTTTTTTTTTTAATTTAAACACTAAAGAGTTTAGCTACGGCAATTTACCGTGGCTAATTGGTTTTTTTTTTTTTTAAATTAAAACACTAAAGAGTTTAGCTTCGACAATTTACCGTGGCTAATTGGTTTTTGATTTTTTTTATTAGCGACGGCAAAAAGCCGTGGCTAATTGGTTTTTTTTTTTTTTTAATTTTAAACACTAAAGAGTTTAGCTACGGCAATTTACCGTGGCTAATTGTTTTTTGATTTTTTTTATTAGCGACGGCAAAAAGCCGTGGCTAATTGGTTTTTAAAAAAATTAAAATTAAACAATAAAGAGTTTAGCTACGGCAATTTACCGTGGGTAATTGGTTTTTGATTTCTTTAGTGTTTAATTTAAAAAAAAAAAATCAATTAGCCACGGCTTTTTGTCGTCGCTAATAAAAAAAATAAAAAACCAATTAGCCACGGTAAAAAGCCATCGCTAATTGTTTTTAAAAAAATAACATTTTTTTTATATTAGCGACGGCAAAAAACCGTCGCTAATTGTTTAAAAAAAAATATCACCGATCCACGTGAAACCTCATCTCAACCGTCAATAACACCCAAAAATTTAGCTCAATCCAATGCACTAAACCAAACCACGTCACTGATCCGCGTGAAACTAACACAACCGATCCCCTTCAATTACCTTTCTCTATATAAATTTCAATTTTTTCTACAAACCAACTTAAACAAAAATTTTCTCTCAACAAAAATTTTTCTCTCAACCTCCAGAGAAGAAACCCATAGAGGAAAAGTTCGCCGCTTCCTCGACACCGATCCCGGCCGCCTCTCTCTCCCCTCCCTTCCTCCGCCGCCTCTCTCTCGGAGATCTGAGATCTCTGAGTTCTGAGATCTCGGAGATCTATGATCTCCGATATTCTATAGATTTAATTTTTTTTTGGTTTTTTTGTCATTTTTGTATGGATTCTTTGTAATTTTTGCATGATATTCTAAAGACTGTGTAATTTTTGTTATAATTTTGATAAATTAAGTTTAGTTCTGGTAGTTGATATTAATTTTCAAAATGGACAATCATTAATAGCTAATTTCATCATAAAAAATGAATTATAATTTGTAATTTATAATTTGTAAATTTCATTTGTCAATATGATTTGCAATAAAGTTGTCCCTAAATAGCCACGGCAAATACCGTGACTGTTTTGTCAATTAGATTTGCAATTTAGCGACGGCACGTCGCTAAATAGCCAAGGCAAAAAACCGTCGCTAAATAGCCTTAGCGACCGCAAAAAACCCTCGCCAAGTAGCGGCAACAAATAAACGGTCGCTAAATAGCGACAGCAAAAAACCGTCGCTATTTAGCAAAAAACGTCACTAAATAACCACGGTAAAAAAACGGTCGCTAAATAGCGACGGCAAAAAACGATCGTTATTTAGCAAAAACCGTCACTAAATAGCCACGGCAAAAAACCGTCGCTATTTTACAATTAGCGACGGTCTTCGTCGAAATTTTCAGCAACTTTAGCGACGGAATTTTTTGAGTTAGCCACGGTTTTTTGCCGTGGCTAATTAGCGACGGGATAGTTTACCATTGCTGATTTAAATAGCGACGATTAAACTAACGACGGTATTGCAACAGTTGTTGTGCCGTGGCTAAATCATTGTAACGACGGTTTTTTGCCAATTAGCAACGGTTTTTAGCCGTTGCTGAAACGTCTTTTTTTTTGTAGTGTAGGCTATCAAAGTAGCAATGCAAGTGATGAGAAGTCTTGAGTTTTGATATATATATATATATATATATATATATATATATATATATATATATATATAATTTTTATTAATAACGATTAGAACCTGAAACAAGCTTCATTGGAGGAATTTGCCTTTGAAAATTGGATCGGGCATGTTATCCCAGATGGAAAGTTCATTGGAATGCGATAGAACATCTGAAATTGATTGTCATTAACTTGGACAAAATACTAATTCATTCACTTAATTTTATGTTGATGAGCCCTACCCCCCACATCTGGGTTCGCAGAGTTTTTTTTTTTTTTTTTTTTTTTTTTTAAATTGGGATGGTGACCCATTTTATTCATTTAAAAATCAAAACGCCCGAAGGCTACATGACTGACCCTATAGGGTTAACTAAAAGGCCGAAACAAAATCTCACAAAAGATAGGATACACCAAAACTAACCTAGACAAAAAAAACTCAGTCTTTGTACCTATTGTTTTCTTTCCTAGTTCTATTGGATTTACGGGGACAACTGCTGATATCTTTGGTGTAACGCCTCGTATTCATCCTTCCGTCTGACATAGCCCCTAAATCCAAATCAGTGTTTGCTTCCTGTGGACCTAGCTCAGATTCTAAGTTGACTTCATCACTATCCTCGCTAGTCATTTCGAGTGTATCGATTTTCGGCAGTCGAAGTTGCCTATTTTCTTTGAGGAGAGATATAGCCTTATTCAAGTTGTCGCTGACTCGTTTATAATCCGGGGAAGTTTTGATACCGTATTCGTCAAAACGTCTCTTGAAACTGATCACAGCCTGAAGATCTTCCTCGTTCTCTGGTGTGATGCAGAGCGCTGCCATGGTGCCAGGTGCCGGATTGGGGCAAGCCGCGTCCTCTGCCTTGGTGCGGGGCGCTGGCTGGGGCGAGGCCATGGCCTCTGTCTTGGTGCTTGCATCCCTCGGCCTCCCTAAATCGGCATGCATCACTGTATCGCTTGCCGCGTCTCGCGACGCTGCCACAAGAATATGCTTAGCAAGGTGATTGCTAGTGTCTCCTGAGTCGACAGTATCCTCCTGTAGCAACGACTGTGCTTGTGGACCAATAACATTCTCAATCTCCGAAACTGTATACCCCGCCTCCAAGAGGCAATCCTCCGTAGATTCTGGTACAACCGCGGCACTGTCATGTTAGCCCAAGTTTTACATTGTAGATTCTGGTACAACCGCGGAGTTGATCAGCCCAAGTTTTACATTGTAGATAATCATTGAGAAGTAGAGAAATTTGAAGTGTATGTACAAAGAAAGGGAAACAACAAGTAGATAGATTTCAACAAATAGTTAGGCAACCTGAATTGCACATAGCTTGTGTGGTTGGAATTGTGAAATACACTATCGTCTCACCAGTCACAGATGAAAGCAACACATATATTTCATGTTTCCACCTAAATGCTATCCAAATTAAGTCACAACTATTAAAGTGGTCAGGTAGCTAGAACATCACAAGACTTGTGCCTGTTTTGATCAACAAACAGGACCACTTTTCCCAGAATTAAAAATGTCAAACCATGTAGATGTCATGTATGATATAAAATATACACAACACCGGGGAAAACCTCCGAAACAGGCCCGTGTTTTTTGGTGAAATATTAAGAAAGAATACATTCTTACCACACTAATCTTCTTGTTTTGGTTAGGTTTCTTGTGTTAGTGAAAAACAAAACAAAACAGTGTTTATTATTCAATGGAGGAAGAATTTTTTAAAAGGGTTCAAATTACTTCAGTAAGGTTTGGTTCAACAACACTTGAATGCTAGTGAGCAAATTGGGTCCCACCAAACCACATGTAATCTAACTTGTCTTGCTACTTGTTGTATGTAAACAGGCAACACAAGTTGGTTAAGAGAGTTGTGGGGCACGTGCTCATAACCGTTGCTGAACGTGCTCACGTGATTGTGATTTAGCTGATCCCACCATCCCGGCAACACGACTAACTAACCTGAGCAATCAGTCAATCTGGACCGTCCATCACAAAACTGGTCCAAATTGCCCCTTCAACACGTCTTCTTGATGTCACCAAAAATTGAACTAAAAATGCAAAAGAGAGTGATATAAATACCAATCAAGCACTCCCCACACCACCACCAAGGCAACAATCACTCAATAGGAAGCAATGGAGGTTCAACAAAGCACCATCTCTTCTCCACTTGTTGTTTTACTTCTCTCATTCATGTTGTTAGGTAAGTAATAAGTCTCTCATTTGGTGCATATTATGATCCATGATTATTCTTCAATCTTGTTTTTATTAAAAGTCGTGCATATCATACACAGGAAATACTGCATCTGGTGCTGTATTCACATTACTAAACCAATGCAAAGATACAATCTGGCCAGGGACGTTATCCGGTAACGGCGCGCCCGCCCTTGGTAACGGAGGCTTTCCGTTACCACCAGGTGCATCTATAGCACTCACAGCACCACCAGGGTGGTCAGGCAGGTTCTGGGCTAGGACAGGTTGCAACTTTGACAACAATGGACATGGTACATGCTCCACTGGTGATTGCAATGGCTTACTTCAATGCACAGGAGGCGGTACACCACCGGTCAGTCTAGCAGAATTCACCATTGCTGGCGGAGCAACGAGTACTATAAACAAGGACTTCTACGACGTGAGCTTGGTGGATGGGTATAATGTTGGTGTGGGGGTTAAACCGAGTGGTGGAACAGGGGATTGCCAATATGCAGGTTGTGTTACGGATCTGAATACTAATTGTCCTGCAGAA
Organism: Berberis vulgaris; assembly: GCA_963556465.1. Classification (NCBI taxonomy): domain Eukaryota; kingdom Viridiplantae; phylum Streptophyta; class Magnoliopsida; order Ranunculales; family Berberidaceae; genus Berberis; species Berberis vulgaris. The sequence continues at coordinate 60,849,626 of OY747131.1, forward strand.
CTTCAAGTGTCGTTGGGAGGTGCTGTGGTGGCTTGCAAGAGTGCGTGTGCCGCATTTAACAATCCAGAGTACTGTTGTACAGGGGAGCATTCAACACCTTCAACTTGTTCACCTACACAATACTCGCAGATGTTTAAGAGTGCGTGCCCTACTGCATACAGTTATGCATACGACGATGCATCTAGCACGTGCACTTGTACGGGATCAGACTACCTGATCACCTTCTGTCCCAGCGGTTCTTCTTGATCTAGATAATGTTTTTTTCTTTTCTTTTCTTTTGTCAGGGTTGATTGGTTTTAGTTAGTTGCGGAGATTTGTTACACACACACTTATATATATTGAATTTGAATGTTGATTTTACTGGCTAGTTTCTCAGTTTTGTACTAGTTTGTGAATAATCTGGCGTTCCATTTAGTTAACGCGACACAATAGTCAGATTTCTGTGCACCATTGTCTAAAGATTGATTAGGACGTGTCTTCACCATAAGAAAGTAGTGTTGCTTCAGTTTTAGATGATGGGATTCAGTAAACTGTATTGCGGAGTTTAAACAAATCAGTCCTTTGATTGAGAGAATTATGGGTCCCACCTGAGACAGATGAGCAACGGAAATTCTACCTAGCCTAGCGTGATTTCCCGCTGGGGGTGAAAATACATTTTTGCCCCCCCCCCCCTTTCTTTAAACACATAGGGGGATCAGCTAGAATTTCTCGATGAGCAAACAATTTTCTTATAGTTTCTATAAGAGATTATGAGCAAGCCGTTGGTAACAATAATCAACTAGGTCACAAAACAGAAAACTTGTGTCCTTGTATATTTGCGCACAAAAACATAACAGCTTGCACGTTCACAAACTCTGATGCTATATTCTATTCTATACATATAGATCCAAGTTGCATCTTCAGCAATACAGAGGTACATTTTCCATGATTTAATCATTGATATCATCATATAACAATTAATTGTCGAGACAGAATCTTCAGTGATCAGTTGATCACTGTGAACAGACTGACTTTGATCCTGTTAAATTTAGATGTCCCATGTACTCAAAGAGATTAAGAAATGAGAGAGAGATTGCTGGGTGGGAAAGTAGTCGGTTACTTTATACAAAATATATGCATGGAAACCTCGAGGTTCCCTTCCCCCCAAACAAACTCCTTTAACACCTCCAACTTCAACTATCTATTCCATTAACAAAATCAATCTACTCTTTGCTTGCTATTCACCTATACTCATTCATCTTTTTTTTTTTTTTTTTTTTATATATAGTTTAATTTGGTCACATATCTTATATACAAACTAATTAAACCAGATTCATTGATTGCAAAGGTGTTAAATGTGAACATTATGAGCGTGTATGCCAAACGCCTTATTTGAAATGGTGTGGCACTATAAGCACATTCTCGCCATCTATCTAATTTACGACCTAAACCTTCACTAGTTTCATTAATTAAGATAATATCATCTGCAAACAACATGCATCAAGGTATATCTTTTTGAAGATGTCTCGTTAGCTTATCCATGACCAAAACAAAAAGGTATGGACTTAAGGCTGATCCTTAATGTAGTTCTACTGATACTGGGAATTCACTTGACATCCCACTTACTGAGCTAACACTTGTTACAACTCCTTAATGATATCGACAATAACATTGAGATATTTTCTTCCTTCCAAACACCCACAAAATTAACTCCCTGAGATTAGCACAAAGTTGAGGGATATGACCTCACCATCTTAGATAGTGCATGTAAATATGACCCATCAAACAGGGATTAGCACGAAGTTAACTGTCATACTTTCTGTTGCTATCTTTGATAACGCCGGGAAAATTTACTATTGTTGGTAAAAAAAAAAAAAAACTTTTGCATCCCATTTAAGGTGTACAATTTTCTTAAATATGCGCAAATACGCTTTGCTTACTATGGACGCTCTAATGAATGCTGGAACATGCTATCTTAACTCGTATTTGAATCCGTATTAAGTTCCAACTCAGCAAAGTCTCTAATGACTTCCGGAACATGCTTTTTCTTAACTCGTGTTTGAATTCATATTAAGTTCCAACTCAACAAAGTGTAATTAATGAATGACACAAGGGAAACTATATGAATCAGTGTTGCTTGCTTCCCGTTTGAAGGAAGAAAAGTTCAAAATCAAAGAAAACAACAATGTTCGATAAGTAATTATGGAACGCCAAATCTCTCTCCCCGTCCCCCCCCCCCCCCCCCCCCCCCCCCGACACATCAATTTTTGCAAACCAAAGCTTAACAGCCTTGCCCCAAACATCTCCACAAGCATTTCTTGCACATCCACAGCACAAACTTTTTACCCCACGGTTTGTAGAGCATATATATCCCATGACCCTTAGTTGTTTTAGGATTTCTTTTATTGTGATTACTAATTACAGCTCACAGAGTTGTTGAACAAGAAATCTAGGGGGCGGAAGGAACGAGGGAAAGGGTGTAAGCACCCATCGAGATGCACAGCATCACTTATCTCGAGGGAGATGAGTCGCTACCTAGAAGGGCTGGTTGTTGAATTGAACAAAAAGGTTCTAGGATTTCATCCATTGAGAAGACGCCCAGTTTTTTTTTTTCAGAAAGTGGTTTTTAGGTCCCCAAACCTTATATTAATAAAAAAAGTTGATTATAAAGACACCCAGTTGATTAAATTGATTTACAAAAATCCTAATTGCTTCCATTCAATTATATTTGGGTAGACCATAGCCTAGCTACATACTGAAAAAACTATTTTAACCACAATGATCAAAAGCCTTGTTCACTTTAATCACAACAAAGGCTTCCTTTTTCTTTTCTTTTCATTTCCAATTTTCTACTTCTGAAATGTCCAGACTACAAATGAGATAGAAAGCAAAAGCTTACATTGAGCCCTGGAGTCTAACTTGTTTGTTCACTTCAATCTCAACCTGCGCTTTCTTTTCTTTTCACATTTCCAATTCTCTACTTTTGGACTTCCATTCTGAAAGTCCAAACATCAGTAAATACACCACCCATTCTTTCTGGGTGATACAAACCCTACATTTGTGCACAAGCAACTTGTGGCACCTTTTCTACCATTAGAACCTTAGTAAAACGAAAAAAAAATTACAAAAGACAGAAAAAAAAAAAAAAAAAAAAAAAAAAAAAAAAAGAAAAGAGAGAGAGACCCATACTTTACACATTTCCCTCAAAGCTACAAATTACAAGGAGTAGAAGCTACGGAACCGCCGCGACCACCATGACCGCATCTCACCAAAACCTGTGCATTGTCCATCACCTTCTTCCTCACTACTAAAAAGGGTCTGATCCGAGCAATCGAGACACGCTCCACAAGCTGCATTGTAGGAACGGCATGCCGAATGGCAAACTCTCAGCCTGTTATCCCCATCTTTGTCGCATTTTTGTATTGAGATCTGGCAAGTCAAGACCATGTTAGCAATATAAATGATTATTGCAAACATTGTATAAAGAATCACTCGATGAGCTACAAAACTTCAGCATGAATCAGAAAAAAAAAAAAAAAAGATGCTAGTGGTTTCATTCATAAGGCTATGAAAATCATGTGGTCAGAAGAAGTCCTAGATATGTGACCAATGAACAGTGACAAACACAAATGGGGTTTTCAATTACAATATACAGAATACTGTGACAACAGGTTTTGAGGGAAGTGCTAGTAAAGGGCAACGGTCACAATGGGCTGAAACCAGAAAATGCCGGAAGAGGCTTTTAATTTTCATTGAAAAAAAATCGGCCAACTACCATTCTTACCTAATTGTGCTGCCATCCAAAAGCCGATGACAAAAAGAACAGGAAATATGATGTTAACATCTGTACTGGCACATACTAGATATGGTAATGTGAAAGTAATGAACTTACCCAGCATGCTAACCTCTTCGCTGCAGCGGCACAGTAACCATTGTCAAGAATACTTAAAAAGGTCCGAGCACCTGGGATCAACCTGTTGTAGTTTGGCATGACAACGGCAGCTTCTAACTGCTGTAAAATACTTGGTTCACTGGGGGCACAGTGTTGACCAGTAGCATCCCTTGCCAGGACATCCTTGCAAATGGAAAGGCTAGAGAGGAGCATGGAGCTGTTCTGACACGTGTAACCAGCATAGTCAGAGCAGCGAAATTCACAAACTCCATTATCACAAACCCCACCATGTAGACTGCACTGCTCATCACAAACAGCTGTATAACATTCACAAGACCATCATTAGGTTCAGCATTTCAGACTTATGTACAATGTGCCACTTTACTTTTAGGCAAATGTTCTGCATTTCTGACTTATTTACAATGTGCCACTTTACTTTTAGGCAAATGTTCTATGGTATAAGAACGAGATATTTCAGGCTACATAATTGCATCCCATGCCTAGCACATAGCTCACTAACCCCCGCCAAAAGGAGAGAACCAATCAGTTCGTCGTCCTCATCCTTGCCCACAACCAAAACATAATGTGGCCAAGATGAAACCACGCATTTTGTATAATAACTAAATCAGTTTTCCACTAGCCCATGCACCTCAGCATTGCCACCTTTTAAGGATAACTTTGCCATTTCTTCTCAAAAAGAGAAAAAAAATAAATAAAAATTTAAGAAATAAAAGCATGTTTCTACCCTCCGGCTAACAAGACTTACATGCGATCCAGACTGCCAGATGACTCTGGAACTATAACAGTGGTTCCTTGGAATTAAGACGCAATATATTTATGATCAATTCATGACATGCAAAATTATATTAGGATCAAAATTTTCTCTTTAACAAAAAAGGGGAACCTGATCAAATTACGACAAAACTCTCCAATTTACCTGTGGAACAGTCAACGCCCGTATGCCCCTTTTCACATTGACATGTCCCATTTGAGAGACACTTTCCACGTCCGCTACAATTAGCTGGGCAGGAACCTGTAAACAAAGCGTCTCAGATCAGGAAAGAAAATGCCAACAAATTAAACTGTGGACAGGGTGCTACGGGAGATGGTATGATTGGAGATGGTAGTGCTCTTGCATAACCATACACAACTGAGCCCTAGATGAGTGGCCAGGGGAAATAAACAAAATGAAAACACCAATGATCCCAAGACTTCTATAATTGACTCTTTTATTCTCTCTGGCTGAACAGAAGCCCTAATCTCATTACATAGCATTCCACATTCTGTAATTTATTCAGGATTTAAAAAAAAAATTGGAATTTAAAACATAAAAAAACAAGAGCATATGCTTACGTTTACTGCAGTCATGCCCATTGAACCCAAGAAAGCAGTTACATTTCCCATCGACACAATCTCCGTTGTAATTGCAAGACTTGGGACACTGATCCGATAAAGGTTCTGGTACAACATTACAAAGCTCATGGTAGGCTGGGCAGATCAACTCTCCTACAAATTAAGACGATGCCCCAGAGCATTAGAAAGAAAGAACACAAGTTTCAATGTCAGTTCGAGGAAAAGTAACTATCATTACCGTTGAACCCAGGGAATTGAATGGGACCACCAGCTTCAGTGCATACTTTCCATATCCCATCAACAGCAACCTATTTATCAATTAGCAAGCTCTTTAGAGTGGATACCATAGAATTGAGGGGAAAGCACATAGAAAGAACAATGCCATGGAAGATGCATGAGTTAGTCTATGATGTTCAGGTGATCCAGATACAAGATTCCTGCAGGTGGAATGGGAAGGTCATATCCAGCCTTCTTCCTCTTCTTGCATGCACGCATTAGGTATATAGTGCATTAAAAGTGGACTATTGAGTACAAACAGCAGAAAGCAGACAAACTAAATGATAAGTTCTAACAAGTTTACCTCTAATGAATTGTTTACACATCGATGCTTATAACAACCGTTCCCTTGAGTCATTGAACCGCGGACAAATCCTGTACGCACTAATGATGAAGCCATACACCTATATTTAGAGAAACGCCACATATATCAGCATCTAAAATACTTCTTGAGTCTGTTCTCTGACTTCCAAGAGCATCTCTCACCTGGAATTACTTCCTCGCACTTCACCTAACATTCTGTCAGGCGCTCGTGCACTGTTTGTGTCTGTACAAGAACCATCAGAATAAGCTACAAAATATGTGCAATAATCAGCCAACGATGACTGCCCACCTGCATTTTCCAAGTGGGATTGTTAATAACGGATCAGTCAGACCTAAATAAGAAGATTAAGCAAGAATTCTTTACATGTTTCACAGTCATACACATTCTATAGAAAGAACATTTGCTACTGGCTGTACTAAAGGGCAACATGGATGAGCTCGCAAATCATCCATCTATATCTCTAAAGGAATATACCTATCAATAGAAAGTGAATAAAAAAATGCAATTACGGACCTTTGTTAGCCTGTGGGAAATAACGCGCCCACTGAGGGAGGTCTCCACTATAACTTACAATGGGGCAATACCCTTCTGCCTCTCTGTTATATGTACAACCAGATAACTGTGTTGTGTTGCAATGGTATGCCCCCTTCCAAAGATTGCAAGGGAAGGTGACAAAATCTGTCCCTTGGTTGCGACCCCAATCTAGACGATCTGCCATGCTATAGTTAGCCTGATACCAGCCACTATCCTCCAATAAAGCTAGTGTCATTTTCGAAACTACTGATCTTGTATCCACTGAACCTGTCATGATCTCATTCATTAACAGTCTTTTCTCCCAGTGGGATCCTGCAGGTGAAAAAAGTTGAAATTTAAGCACATCCCTAGCCTTCGATAGCAAGTATTGATTTTTAAGCATTGTATGCACACTTGTAATAGTACTCGAGAACAGAGAGAGAGGTGGGAGATGTACCAGAAGTGCCACGTCCACCACCATCTTCCAGCTCTAAACCAGTAAAGTTCTCGGAAAAAGCCTGCACATTTATGATCAAGTGCTTGCTTTTAGACATGTCAAAGAACCAGAAGTACCCTGAATAAACATTTATGTAATAAATGTTAATATTGATGCATAATCCAGGCTTATCTGCGTACACCATAATGATGTCGAGAATGCATAACAACACGTGGAAGCACCACACGAGTCACCATCCTCCCAAGTTTCTCATCCATAGCTTGTGTGGTTACCTACAAACAGAATTTAATAGCACAATCAGAAGAAAATATTTGTAGCCAAAATGTCAGCATGCAATCCCTGATTCTAGTTAATGCAGAGTTTTGTACTAGATTCTTATACTTATAGAGGAAGTACTAGGAGCAAAGAGGAACAAACTAATACTAATAACAATTTATTTAGGTCCAATGATGATTCTCAAAAAATGAGGAAAGACTATCAGCTAATGTGCTCAAACATGAAGTCTTATTTTCCTCCACCAGAGTGGGACAGTTTGATCCAAGCATTGTAGTTAAGGCGTTGAGGCGGAGGCGAGGCGGACGGGCCTGAAAAGAGGCATGAGGCGAGGCGGACGCCTCACTTCCCTGAGTCGGTCTTAACATTTTTTAAGTTTTTTTATAATAAAGTGAAACATATTAACATAATAGTATACATCATCATTTTGATAAGTATCATAAGCAAATATGTACAAAGTGACACAACTACCTAGAATCAAAATATTTTTTAAAGATTTTTTGTACTAAATTGAAACATATCAGTATAGTAGTATACATCATTTTGATAAGTATCATAAGCAAATATATATAAAAAGTGACAACTACCTAGACTCGAAATAAAAATATAATAAAGTTGCATAGCATAGCGAAAAGATGCACTATATAAGTGTCAGGTAACTTGCAAATATCTACTAAATCATTAAAAATCAATAATCTTGAAATAATAGGAACTTGAGAATATTGAACATTTGTTAGAAGAAATTGTTGAAATGGTTGGTAAATGTCCACAAGATCACTACTGATATTCTAAAAGCATAAAAATCATTGAACTAAGCTATGAAAAATCAAGATTGATGTTGATCATAAATTGATCAAAACATGGTATGTTTTCTCCAAAAAATAATATAAAGTGTGACAAATTTATCAAAACTTAAAACTTTTTTTATTTTGTTTTTATCAAATTGATCAAATATTACACCAAGAAACATAAAACCATTATAGATGGGTTGCAACCTTTTTTTCCTGCAATTAGGCTACAAACGGGTTGACAATGGGCTGCAATTGGGCTGGCTACAACCAGTTTTTGGGCTATGGCGATTGAGGCGGACGCCTCATTTCACCGCACTGCATTGCCTCACATTGAGACGGAATTTTGTAAAAATGCTTTGAGGTGCGCCTAGGCAGTCACCTTCTACACTGGATCCAAGTACTGCAAATCATAAGAGTTATGACATGTGCATAAGGTGGCATATTTCCAAGTTTGCTACTGCATTAGATGATTTGTTGATAACTTAAAATTAGGAACCAATTGCCATGTTGAATCTCCTATTTGATAGCACAACACATATAAAAGACACAGAGTTGTTATCACTCAAATTCCCCAAGAATGAAAGGGCCTTCACAGAATTAAATGGGAAGGAGAGTCCATGATGGCAGCCCCAGATTGACAGGGAATTGTCAAAAAAAGAGGTAGAGATATTCGCTAACCTTTTGCCATCTTGGCAAATTCCTGAAGATTTCAGTTGGATTTTGCAAGTTTACCTTTTTTTGGAAAGCAAGCAGGGTTTTAAGGACCCCTTAACCTCTATATTAATTAAAAATAAACAGATGCGGGAAAAACGCCACTACAAGGCTTACTAATCACATAATTCATTAACATTAGTAAGTTAATTGCTTTTTCATTTGATGTGAAGACAAATAATTCAGCCGTACTTCTTATTCCTTCTCTTAGCTCTAGTAGAGGACAAAGGCTAGAGTCTTGGGTGCAGGCGTTTGAGAAATAGCCAATTCTATTGCAACATTTGCACTAGAAGGACTTGACTCATGTTCTTCTTAAGAATCTGACTTTCTTGACTCAATGTAATTCATGTTCGATTGTTTTCCTTTTTCCATAAACCTTTAACAATATAAGAATCCATGCCTTCTCTCCCAATAGGTTTTTTCAAGACAGTACTTCATTGCCTTTGCAAGGTTAATTGCAAACTCATCAAATCAAAGGCTTACGCATCACTTCTATTTTTCTCCTTCGTCTTCGTTCTTATTCTTTCTCTTCATCTATGATTCTTTTCTTCATTTTTACTTTCATTAACTTCTTCTGAACCAGATCTGCGCCCAACCAATATATTACTTTACAAATGAGGAAGGGAAGAATGGAGGGGAGACAACGCTCCTCAAATGATACTTCTAAACTCATTAAACACCCGTTATTCATTTCCAATGTAATGCTATTGGCATTTCCAATGTAATGCTATTGATGCCATGAGCAGTCCTCTCAAATAGCTATCCTCCACCTGATTGCAAAACATATTGAGATTTTGGAGTCTCTAAATGAGGATGTACGGCAAAAATTCTCCAAGAAAAGATGAGCTCCCTCACCTAACATGGAGATTCATCATTAATGAGGGTGTAATTGAAAAACGTAACAAATGTCATGGAGACCTTAAGTTGTTGTAAGTTGAGATGATTCAAAAAGTTTGAGGAGGTTCTCCAATCCTATTCAAGAGCATGGTCAAGTTACCAATATGCTAGTTACACAGGTTACCTGACCTTAATTTTCACGAAACCATCTGATATTTAACTGTCAAATGACATAAACTTGGATTTCCAACACTGAATTTAATAGTGAAGACTTCCAGTCTCGCCAAGTGCCTAGCTAAAATCTAGCCTTATTACCACCTCCTAGTATGAACTGCATAACTTCTGGCGCTCCTCGATAACAAGCATGATTCTGCAACCAACAAAGGTACAAGTTTCTCACCTCTGACCTCTCCGCTTTTCCACCCATCAACAACAATAACCTGGTATATCAATCACTCTTCCCCATGAACTATGCTCTGCTCAAAAGGACAGAAAGTCCATAGCATTTCCGTTCCACAATAGATTTTGTTAGTTAAGGTATTACCCTCACCTCCATCTGGGACCATAACTATCATCTACTCACCCATAGGCCACAGTTGACATTTACAAGTTTAATTTCATTTAGCGACAACTCACTAAATCAGAATAATAGGTAGACATTATAACATCACCACTGGAACCCCTAACCTCTAAGACATAAAAGGCATTATCTGAAAAGTGGAAATGAGATAATGCTCTCCGCAACTGTTACCACACATGTTAAATTTTGATTCGGGGCAATAGTGGGAAGGTTTCTCTCATTCTTTTAAGAAAAATCAATAGATAATTATGCACAAAGAACCAACAGAACCAGAACATCTACATTTGTTGAGAAACCTTTGCTTTGACAAGCATGACCAAGATTTTTCTTTGCTAGTTGTTAGAACTAAAAAAATGGAAACAAGAATTAGGATCAAATCCACCCTATTGCAGTATAAATTTGAGAAATTGGGTCTCAGATATAATTAAAAGTATAGCAATAAAATAATACAACTTGGATAAGCAGACAACCCCAAGAATACAAGATTTCATGTGGCGAACCTTATCAAACTGTGATATTTAGAATCAGCCCATATACAGAATATTTTCAAACATGAATCATTTCATAGGGTAGGCAGTATGTCAAAATTAACATAGGTTTAACATACCAGACTACGCCTTCTTTTCCTTTCATCCCTAAAATGTGCAAATGCATGAGGATCAAAACCAAGAACGTGCATCACCTGAAAGATACCAAAATTTTACCTATGAGGCCACAGAAAGGACTGACTATACCTACTACATCTTTCTTCTATCTCATTTATATGATGATCACTGACCTCATGTATAAGTGTAGCTGAAAGTAAGGTCTCCGCTTCAGCAGTCAAATGGCGAGGAGCAACATTGACATGCCCTGCATATACAATTTGTTCATATTCAACTTTACAATAACAGAATATCATACAAGAAAATGCATTACGAAAGGGAAGCTACCTGCAATAGCACGGCCCCATTGATCACGCTCACATGCCACTGCCCATGCAAGAGTGTTGCCAGTTGTAGGCCTTGTTGTTACCAAAAGCACTAAGTCAGCATCAGTAACACCCTCTACAACGAAAGAACATGTGTTTGATTCGTTAGAGAAACAAGTTTAAATAAAGGAAGAAAATGTTGCACAGCATAAGGATCACAAAGGGCTGTCTAAGGAAACAGATTAAAACCAGATAAAAATACCTTCCACATACTCCCTCGGAAGCTGTACACCACCATCTTGTCCGCAAGCAGAATACCCACTCAAGCGCAAGTTCCCCTTGACAGGTTCAACGGCTAATGCTCTTCTGAACCAGTCAGCTGTCTTGCCTAAAGCCTGTGTTACTTTTTAACAGTTAGTCCATCTGGTTTAAAAATTAAAAATTAAAAAAAAATTAAAAAATAAAAACAGTTAGTCCATCAGGTAAAAAATTTCAGGTTGCAGCAAGGATCTTTCTATGAAGTAATTTTAATAAAATCCATAAATCTTCACCCAAAAACATTAAATAAAACTATTAACATATTGCACCAAATACATTGCACGTTCTGAAATCCGATATATGAAGGTCATTTCAAAACGTTAAATTCCAAAATTACCCGTGATACCACAACTGAAGCATGCCAAGCTGAGAACTCTTAAATTCAAAATGATTTTTTTTAATAATAATAATAATAACAACAACAACAACTGCATGAAGAAATCAAACCTTCCGAAGTCGACGCCTCTTGTCTTCCCCAGATATATCATCCAAAGTGCAATTGTACCAGCAGTCACCGAAAATAGGAGGGCCACCACGAGGATTGCAAAATGGTGTTTTGGGTTGAGAAGTCACAGGAGGTTCCCCAAGCTGGAAAATATAGTAAATAAAAGTGGATAAACAGATATGAG